>SRMA01024103.1:0-211428 GCA_007224835.1 Danionella cerebrum | reverse complement strand
CAATAGAGAGGGTGAGAGTGAGCGAACCAACAAGTGAGTGAACAAAAAAGTGAGATGTAAAGAGCATGAGGCAATATAGAGGGTGAGAGTGAGTGAGTGAGCAAAAAGAGTGAGATGTAAAGAGCAAGAGGCAATAGAGGGTGAGAGAGAGTGAATGAATGAGTGAGTGAGTGAGCAAAAAAAGTGAGATGTAAAGAGCAAGAGGCAATAGAGAGGGGGAGAGTGAGTGAGCGAGTGAGCAAAAAGAGTAAGATGTAAAGAGCAAGAGGCAATAGAGAAGGTGAGAGTGGGTGAGTGAGAGAGTGAGCGAGTGAGCAAAAAGAGTAAGATGTAAAGAGCAAGAGGCAATAGAGAGGGTGAGAGTAAGCTGGTGAGCGAGCGAGCCAGCGAGTGAGTGAGGAAAAAGGTAAGATGTAAAGAGCTCGAGGCAATAGAGAGGGTGAGAGTGAGTGAATGAATGAGTGAGTGAGAGCGAGTGGGTGAAATATAGAGAGTGAGCAAATGAGAGAATTAGCAAGCGAAAAAGAGTGAGATGGAAAGAGCAAGGAGCGAGTGAGCAAGTTACAAACTCTGTGATAGAAAGTGAGAGAGTGAGATAAATAGCTAGATATAGTGTGTGAGAGACTATTATTTGTACCTAATCTTTACTTAAACACCATTTGACTGCTTTTCATCTGAACTCATCCAGATGAAATCATCTATCTCCCAGTTTACAAATTTTCATTTTCCCAAATCTTTTTCCTGCAATTCTCTTTTAAAAATAGTAAAATAGAGTTTATACAAGCTGTTTGTTAAAACGCTTCAAGCTGTCATTCGATGCAGCCACTCGGGTGTAAAACTCTGTTTCATCCAGCAAAGCTTTACAAAAGAGCAAGTACTTTAACCTCAGAATCAGAACTCTGTTAGAGAAAGAGAGTTGTTTTCAACTGCAGTTACAGAATCTGTGCTGGGTCTGTTAACAGGGGTCAGAAAAAGAGAAACGCCGAGCACTACTGTACAAACACTGCTCCACAACAAGCCAGCGCTCGGAGAACTGTAGATTTATCTAAATACAGAAGGCACGTTTGTGTTTGACAGACTATAAATCTGCAGAACTGAAATCGTTTATCTAAACATGCCAGAACGCCAGAGAGGAAATGGACTGATGTGAATCTGCAAGTGTTCAGTGCAGCATTGCACCAAGATGAGCAAATCCCATAATGCACAACTGTTCAGAGGCCCGTGTAAGGGGTATTTAAAATGGAAAATAGAGCAAGACATGAAATATAAAATATGGAATAATTACATGAAAACTAATTGTCTAAGCCAGATCCTTCTAAGAATGATCCTAAAGTACCACAAATCTATAAAATGGGGATGTTTGGCTCAAATGGTAAATCAAGAGGTCTCTACCTTTAATCAAATTCTTCAGAGTATGTGCAGTTTTACCAGTTAAGTGCATACATAAAAAGCAGGAACAGTAAAATTTGTATTTTTTCAAGCGGTCCATCAAACAGCAGATAAATCTGGAGAACACAATATCTGAGGCTCATCTCAAAGCTCACATTATCGTATTCTTGTGATGAAGTCAATAGCTTTGGAGGGATCCGTTTTGCCTCTAATTAAAACTATTTTCCATTGTATCACTGTCACAATTACAGGGATTCTGAGCTGGGAAGAGAGAGATCATTGAGTGAACATAAAGCAGACGTGACACTTTCATCATATTCGACGCATTACCAGATTGCAAAAGGCATTCATTGAACAGAGCGTCAAGTGTGTACGGCAAATACCAGTGATTGACATTTACGGAGAAGCTTCAATGATGATCATAAAGTTTGGACATAAATAATTTTGAAATCAGTTCTTAGCAGACGTCAATAAATACTGAAGAGCAGAAAGAAAGGCATAGAGTGATATCACATGACCAATGCAGTTGTAAATTGTCTGACCACAAGGCTTCTAGGAGACAAGGTAAGCACCTTATTGAGAATACTGAAGGCTACCTGGAAGATAATGGGAAACAATGCTGACCGGACATTTACATTTAAATTGGAACCAGTTAAAAAGGAATGCAAGGCGATGCAGAGATGACTGAAAGTATGTAGTGGTGGAGGGATGAAAGAAAAGTGAGGAAGACGTTTATCTAGAGACTCGAGGTTTTGCTCTTCTCTTGTTTGGCAAGATGATTCAAGTATTACATTTTCATAAGTAAATTAATGTTTTATTATTTTTGTCTGCAGTAACAAATCTGAAAATGTTTACAGTGGCAAAAAAATTGGTGGGTTTCAGCTGCCATATAGAAGGCCAAACACGGCACTGTCAGAGTGGTGGATGCCAAACAAAAGAAGCAGAGGATGCATTTTATAGGAATTGATGAGTGCCAACTAATGTAAAAAGGAGGAAGACGGTAGTCCATTGTGGGATTGGTGGATGTGAATTTCCATAACGAAGAAAAGAAGAGGGCGCATGGGAGGAAGCCAATTGTTGTAACAAAGTAGAAAAGGAATCGTTGGATTGGTGGATGCCAAGCATCCATGGAGAAGAGAAATCATTATTATCATTATTAGATGCAAACGTAAAGATTAAAAGAAGTATTGTGCAGTTTGTCTTTGTCACTCACACGCCATTTGGGAGGGTTTTTACAGTACATTTCTTGAAAGATTTACATTTTTAATCATTTTATAAAAAAAAAAAAGGAAAAACAAGAAACCTGAGTGTGTCAAGTATTGTGAAAAGCTTCAAAAACTCCCAGTAAAAAGTTGGAGAACAGATTTTTCGCTAAAATTCCAGGACAATGTGAACTATCTTGTTGAAGGGATAAGTGCACATCAGAACAATTTAAATGTACAAACTCTTGAAGCTCACAGGAATTTCACCAATGGCTGGGTACAGGATTTGTTTTCATTTCGACCAATGGACTGCAAAAACACAGTGGTAAATTAAAGAAACAGTGAATTCCAACCTTGTAAAATTATTTTTTCCTTCTGTAAACAAAGAATTATTCTGGATTACACTTGGCTTAAGCATGTACTACACTAAATGAACACATTTATGAATCCTTTTTGTAATTAGAAGCCAGTTTTATGATTTTATGACAGTACAATGTTATTTTTCATGTTAAAATAGTTGGACAATAAGAACAAACCAGAGTTGAACACAATCAACATGACTTACTATTTTTAATGGTCATATTGTAGGATTCATATATGCTAAACAATGTAAAAGAATTGGTCGGTGGCAACAAAAAGAAGCTTTGTGGGATTGTTGCAGGACAAGCACTACTAAGAAGAGGAATTATTACGGGATTGGTGGATGCCAAATGAGACAAACAAGAGGAAATTATATGATGGTGTATGCCAAGTCAGAAGGGGAAATGTGGGATTGGTAGATGCCAAATACCACAGATAAGAAGAGGGACTTTAATTTGAATCAACAGATGTTAAACAAAGATTTGGTAGATGCATGAGGATGTAAAGAAGGAGAAGAAGTAGATGTTTTGTGGGACTGGTGGATGCCAAACAAGGCAAAGAAAAGCAAGAGGACATTATAAGATTGGTGTGAGACAAGTCAGAAGGGGAAATGTGGGATTGGTAGATGCCAATTGTCACAGATAAGAAGAGGGACTTTAATTTGAATGAAGGACGATAACTAGTGTAAAAAAATAAAAATGTGATTGCGATTGGTAGATGCAACATGATGTAAAGTAGCAGAAGAAGTAGATGTATTGTGAGAGTAGCGTCCCATCCACCATTACAAAGAAGAAACATTGTGGTACTGGTGGATGAAAAACACCATAATGAAGAGGAAGAGGATGGCAAGTCATTAAGAAGAAGATATATTATCGGAACATACTTTAACAGGCAAAAAAAAAAAATGCCAATAAAGCTTTGTAATTACTCAACAAATGGGAGTTTATCCAGTATACTAAATATTGTAATTTATGTGTTACAAATATAAACTTAATATCAAGCCCTGTGATAGATTGGCATCTGCCCAGGCTGTACCCCCACCTCTTGCCCGAAACCAGCAGACTCCAGTGACCCCGAAATAGAACAAAAGCAGGAATGAAGATGAATAAACTTAATATGATTGAATACAGGAAATGCAACACCGCTCAGATCATATATAGCCCCAATATTTTGGGTGTAAAATCACCAGTGTAAAAAAAGGTGATGTACAATGTAATTAGCTCCCAAAGTGTTGGATTAACAATACACAGTGTAAAAAGTACACTTTGCCAGTGTAGATTATGGGTGTACGATTAAAAAAGTGCAAAACACTTCAACTTTTTGCATCCCATAGATTGGGACCATATATGATCTGAGCGGTGTTGGATTGACACTGCTGAAGTGTTGATATTGAATTGAAACGTGAATATTTAAAACATTTTGAAATTGTGAAATTGTACTTATCTAAAAATGCTAAACTACAATTTGTTCAAATTGACCACAAAGAACATCCACTTTGTGTTGTTTTCTACTGCACAAAAGATACTTTTGAAAATAATACAGTACAGACAAAAAAAAATATTATTTTATAAATTGACTTTTTATGTGATAAACACAAAAGTGTTCCAATGTTATTGTTGCACTGTTCCAATTTCAGGTTCATTGTTCATTTTACAAATTTTTTTGAGGACACTCATATCAAACTCATAGCTTTCCATATCTTCAAAGGAAATGTTTAGTGTTCTTTAGAATTCAAGAGAATAATATAAAACCAACTCTTGTGTTGTGTGTCCAGCTAGTCAGAATTGGTGAATACATTTATGTCAGTTGTGCAGCACTCCAAAATCAACCAACTTCATAAAATAGAAATTCTTTTTAGGTTAAACTATGATTAAATTATAACACTTTTTATGTAGCTTTGGTATCGTGGATGGGATTTGCATGTTCTTCCTCTGCTAGCTAGGGTTTCCACTAGAAAATTTGTACCAAAAGTCTAATGCATATCACAGGGATTGCTGCTTGAATTTCTCAGAAGTGAGAGAGTGCTTGTGGCACTGGGATGGCTTTGAATTTCCACATCTCTGCCTTTCACCAAATGTGAGCTATTGAGCAATGGGGAAAAAGTTCAATAACTGGCCAAAAATCTGAAAATAAATTAAAATTTGAGCTGAATACAAAAGGAAGTAAAGGGTATTGGGGTATTAACAGAACACTTTGAGGTTGTTACATTTATTTGAGATTATCCATGACAGAAATGAAAACCAGCTCCACAAAAATCCAGCGGTACTTGTTTCACCTGAGACTGCAACTTTCTTTCCTTTCTCGTTTTTATCAGAATTCATCCAAGCAACTTTCTTCTCCTTCAAGGCACAATCACACAGACCTACGGACAGGGCTTTCCGTTATCTCTAGCGTTGCTGCAAGTCGGCCGTCGCTGGTGAGCCATTTGAAAGCTTTGAGCAGAGTTTATCTAGACCCTTCTGGCCGAAGTCTCAATTTTTGCCTAACACTTGAATCCACAGAGTGGCTTCCTGCCAGGCAATGAACAGAATTACCTCAGGAGTGTTTGAGGGAAAGGCCAGACGTAAAGGACAGGGGGACTTGATTGATGCGTGGAATTAAAATATGCTAATGAAGTGAGCTTTTGGATATTATTGCCATGTAGAGGAAACAAATTTATGTGTTTTCACATTAAAAGATAATTTCTTGTGCATACTTTTACATTTTAAAGTACCGTTGAAAGTTATACAGCGGCACAGAGGCACTCAAGCCATTTCTGTTCTTGAACTTTGACCACTGGGTATCATTAATAGCATTTATCTTTTGCTGAGAAATATTTCTACCTCCCAACTATATTTCATGGCTGTATAAAGACATCTTTCCAGACCAGGCTGATCACGACAAGGCTGGAATGGGCTACAAGCATCTTGGTGATCAAGTAACAACAGTTACTGTAAGAAGCTCCACTCTGTGAGGTTCAGTAACCACAGAAAAAGGTTAGTAACCAGCTCAGAACTACCCAAAAGAATCTCATCAATGTTCTCAAGGCATCCTTCACCAAAACAACAAATGCCACGAAGGACTGAAATCCTGTCATGCTGAAGAAAAACTATACAGTCTATCTTACATGTACAAATAAACATCTGAATGATTCAGAGAAGAACTAGGTGAAAGTCTTATGGTCAGATGAATCCAAAGTTCAGTTGTTGGGTTTCAACTCAAATTGCTGCATTAGAGGAAGCACCATCCCAAAAGTCAAACACTGATATAGAAACATATTTTTCTTTGGTGGGACAAGATAACTGCACAACATCAAAGGGATTATGGACAGGGCCATGCAACCTCGACTCTTGAGCAAGAACCTCGATTAGAGCATGGGGAATGGGTCAAGGACTGTATTTCAGCACGGGACAAGGCAACTAAAGGACTGACTCAAGAAGAAACGTTCAGGAAGTGGAGTCAGCTGAAGGTTCAAGTTGTCCCTCTCCAGTTGGAAACTTAATGACTTGTAGAATTTATGCAGATGGGAAAAAAAACTAAATGAAACTAAAATCCAACTTAACAAATGCAGATATTCTGGATAAAATTAGAAACTGAATGAGGTTCATCATTCCTTTTTGTATTTTTTTATTTTTGAGCACAGCATGAATTTTATGAATTTTTTTACCTTTTTTTTAAAATATATGAAAATCAAATGTTTTTTTCACATTTTTCTTTTGAGCACAGCATGAAATTTTTAAACTTTGAAAATATTTTTTTGTATTTTTGTCTTTTTAAGCACGGCATGACAATTTTTTTTCTAATTTGTATTTGAGAATAAATTTTTGCATTTTTTTCTTTTTGAAATCAGCATGATTTTTTTATGTTTTATATATGTTTGCGTATATTTGCATTTATTTGCCCTTATTATATGCGATAGTGTGGAGACAAGAAGAGAGATGGGAGAGGCTGGGAAATCACTCAGGTGGCTCTGTTTCACCGAACTAAACGTGTCACGGTTTTAACGTGTCCCGCTGCAGCTCAATCTTCCAATAAACCCCAACTTTAAATGTATTGGCTATTGTTTAATAGTGTGTTTTGTATACAAATTCATTAAAAAATCTAATTCTAAAGCAGAGTGTCCTTTAAATATTTTCAGAAACAAACGTAGCTGACTGTACCCTCGTATGTATATCTCCATCTGTTTACGTCAGTGCTAGGCAAATTTGATTTCTTATATCACCTCCTCTTTAAAGTTACACTTACTAAAGCATCAAATATAGCACTTTCAGGAACGGACACAGAGATCAGAGTGACCTGACTGCATTCTCAGGGAATGAGGGGAAATATTTTTCTCATTGCTTTCCACTAATGTGTTTTGTAATGGCCTCTCCCTCCCCATCTATCTGTCTGTCGGGCTGATGTGCTGGTCAGCTTTCTCTCCCTTTTTTTATTTCCTTTGTCCTTTCACTCTGATCAAACCTGCTGAGTGCCCAGATGGGCACTAACAGACAAAAGGCCCAGTCAGAGAACACAGCAGACTGCACATCCAATAGCTGGGACTCTAGCAGATTATTGAATTACAGCACATTTAGGGTTCATAAAAGCTTCTCTTCGATAACAGAGGTCCGGCTGTTCACTAGAACCACGGCTATTTTAAGAACAGCTTGCCAACTTGATATCCAACTGTCATCCAACACACAAAGATGGATCATAGATGGAGGATTACAGGACACACAAGTGAGGTGTAGATAAACTGTTGACTTATGTATACTGCTAGAATTAATTATTAGAAATATTAGGCATTTTTGGCTGGTGAAAAGATCCTAATCGTACTCCAAAACGTCATAAACTTTTAAAAATGGAGTGCCATTATTTTCAACTACTTTTAATTGTTTCCACCCTCAGGCTTTGGCTTCAAAGCCCAAATATTTGAGATCTACTCCTGGACAGATGTCATTTTCACTTGGCCAAGAACATGACAATGCTGTCCAAACCAAACCAGCCTGGTCCAGCACAGCCTCCAAATTAGATCTGGGAGGAAACATCATTTAACGAGAAGATGGAACGATGGAATCTTCAGGGGCCATGCTTTCACCTCTCCAGTCCCAGGGGAATTTGTTTAATCATATTCAAATGGCTGTCATGACATTGGTCGCCATTTTCAGTGGTTCTCATTTGTTTCCAGCTATACAGACACGCGTGGTTCCAACAGCATTAGAGGAGGGGTGGATATGTTTAATTCACTGCTGTTATTATGACTCCTCTGCCCACTAGCATTGGCGGATCTATGACAGATCTATGGATTGCTCCAATGCCCTTGAGATTAGGTACATTTTCCTCCCTTTAGGAAATGAAAATTTAGGAATGAAGATGATATTTAATCGCCTGGGTATAATATCTACGCTATCGAAAAAAACACCTTGTAAATTGAGATTTTTTGGTTAAATAAACATTTTACTCATATCAATTATCCCAGTTATGCCATTTTAACTAGCCATAATTAACATATTAAAAGACTGCGCTGAAGCCATGGAAGAAATACTAAGTGAAAGCTTTCTTTTGTTAGTTAACCAACATATTTTGGTTTTACTCTAAACTCCAGTTGTTGTGTTCAAACGCTGCAGTTCATTGCAGTTGCCTTTGAGTTTCCAAGTAGTCTGTTATAGTGTAACGTATACTAATAAAAATGTCAGTATCAGGACGCTTAATCCTTAAAAATCTCTGCAGGCACCAATCACAGCGGCTGTTTTGAATTAAGTAAAAATTACGAAAGGTGAAAAGAAGTTCTAACCCCTGGACATATAAGACCTGTGATGTGGCTTGCCTTTTTCAAAGTTCTGGCACATAAAAAAAAACAATGGCACAAAACACAACAGAGATGTTCACCCGTTTTTTTGTTTTGTTTTTTTTTGGACAATTTTCACATTCTTTTGACTTTGTCTTTGTTTATTTAGTTTGTTTAGGGGGATGGGGGGGTTATTAATTTTTAGCAGTAAAAAAAAATGTAAGAGATTTTTTTCCGTTAAAAAAATGACCAAATTTACTACTCAAAATGCATTTCTTTGCACAATTTCAGTTTTTTTTTTTTAAATGTAATGAAAACTATTTGTACAAAAAATGCTGGGGTTGTACTGATATGCATTGCCACAAAAAGCAGTTTTAAAGGTATTTTATTAGAACAAATTGTAAAAAACAAATGTTCAAAAAGGACCCATACTTCTATGGGTTAATAATTTATTCTGTGTGAATTTTAGAAACAAACCATAATTCTGGAGTTTCTTGCAACCTGTCCAGGGTGTACTCCCGCCTCTCGCCCAATGTGTGCTGGAGATAGGCACCGGCAGACCCCCGTGACCCCGAAAGGGAATAAGCGAGTTTGAAAATGAATTAATGATTTGCTTTGATGGGGTGGTGCAGTCGTTAGCACTGTGGATTGAGGAGTTAGTAGGTTGCCGACTCGCAGCTCGCTGGTGATTTTCTTGGAAGGAGTTCAAATGTAACAGTGGCTTCCCTCTGGTTTCTCCCACAGTCCATTCAAAAACATGCACTGGTGACCTGTCTAGGGTGTACCCCCATCTCTCTCCTGAAGAGTGCTGGAGATCAAGCAGATCCGTGTGACACCCGAAAGGGAACAAGTGTGTATAGAAGATGCATACATGACGATTTAATTCAACACCCATCTGTTATCATGAGCATAAATCTATTTTAAATGTGTAACTGATATGCAGACATAAAGAAACAGTAGTGCGCACACTCATTGCTATTAAAAATAATCCGTTTAAAATGCATTTCCTTGTAAAAGCGCTATTTTCACAGGCTCTGATCAAAGGGAATGCATTATAGAATTTGCAGCATTATGCATCGTCACAGTTGTGCAGAGTGTTTGGCGCTTGGCCTGGAGTCAATCTGTGCATTGATTGCGCTTGTTGATGAGATGAGCTCCACCGGGAGCTCTTTGAACAGGCTCACCTGCTGTTTGCCCTGTGATCGCTGCATGTTTGCAGGCATGCACATGTGCTTGTGTTTCTGCAGTCGCTCATCCTTCCTCTCATTATGATTCCAGCCACTTCACAGCAGGAGTAATTGCACCAATCAGACTTTCTCCCAATAAAGCAAACAGAACCATTAGGCATAATGAAGTCAAGTACCCTTGAAGCCAGAGAATCTTTGGCAGTTTAAGTGTCATATTTAAACACTTCATTCCAGAGAAACAAGAACTTCACGCCTTGGAGCGGTTTGGACTCCTTAAGTCCTCATCAGATCCGCCGGTCACAACAGCTCTGATTTCATCCAAACACTGCTGACGGAGTAACCGCTACAAGATCTCAAAGATTAAACTAGATTAATGGAACCAGTCTGCCTGAAAGACCTTTTGCTTCTGTTGAATTTATGAAGTTTCTATATACTGAGTAATTACTAAATATTAAAAAAGCATTTCTTAGAGCATTCTCAAGGAAGCAGAAACTCTAGCTGCTTTTTAATCCCTCTGAAGCACCCTGTGAACCTGCTTTTACACAAGATGTCCTTAAAATATGTCAGTTTAGTGCAAACAAATTAAAATAAAGGCCCAGTTTCATTTCATCCCCTCAGCACTTCCCACTTTCTTCTATCTTCCATGTTAGGATCCCTCTTCTTATTTTGTGGCCTTCCTGTGTTCCTATTATTTTGGCCATGTCTCTTGTTCATCTTCCTTCTGTGTCCTTGTTACCAAGCTCGACTTGCTCCTCCTCCTGTCTGTTCTGGGGTCATTCCCTCATTGTGCCACTCCCAACTCAAATCCCTGGTCACTCTACTCCAGAACAATTTTTTCACCGCGTCACGAGACCGCCCACAAAACAGATTAATTAAAAAAATAAACAATTCACTTTCAAGCTAACCTAAATTATAACAGGAGGCTCTCTAATCTACTTTAGAATTTTTCATCAGAGTGGAATCCGGAATCGTAGGCGAGAACTTCCTCTTTCACATCACTACATGAAATCCCATTAAAGGAATTTTTTCATAGGTTAACCGCGGCATAAGGGTCTTGTTCCCCCCCCCCCCCCCCCCAGTGTGGGATCTGTTCATATTATTACAGAGATTCTCTGTTGCACTTGCTTTTGAGTTACCTAACCGTAACCCTAATTGAAAATACAAGACAAACCCCCCCCCCCCCCAAAAAAAAAAAAACTACGGGACTAGTTTATTTCCAATATAAACCGTGGCCTCAGAGTTGGGGGTGTTGATTTTCAATCCTGGCTTCAAACCACCCAAGTACACATTGAATATCACCTCCCAGTGTTAGCACCAAAGTAAACAACTTTAAGGACAATAGTATTCCAATATTATGGAGGTTTTTTGGTAGAGTCATAATCCTGATTACCGAATTGACAAGAGAGCTCTCTAGTGGTGCGTATTCTCAAATCTATAAATCCCTGTAATTGGATAACTGGCTACGAGTTTGGATCCGTGTTCTTATTACTTCTCAAATTTACTATGTAGGGGTGAAGAAGTCTTTGCTTCAAAGGGTGCAAACGGCCCACCTGCGGAGCTACCAATTCACTACAAACTCCTGGTTATGATCTTCAAAGCTAATGGCGCAATTGAAAATACATTCTGCCAGCAAGAGTATACTTGGTTTACAAAGGGCATTCTAGAGGGTGAGCTTTTAGCATTTGTAACTTGCTGCCTTTGGAATTAAGATATTTTAAGGTCTGTAAACAAACCTTTTTAAAACTGCCAATGGTTGAAAATTACAGAGAGACAGTATATTTCACTTTCACACGAATAGCATTTCATGGATTTAACAATATTAATGCTAGCTTTACAGTCACAGCTATGGTGCCCAGGGAGCAGTGGGGGAAATGGGTGACTTGGTGAATGGCCACCACAGAAAAGGTTGGGGTACAGTCAGCTTTCAACACTCACCCCACCTTCAACTCCCAGCACAGCGACCTTCTGATCACCAGTGAATCCCTTTATCCACTGGGCCACAACGGCCCTGGCTGCATACAAAGCTGACGAACTCTGGAATCCTTCTCTAAGACATGCTTTCGGTAAAACAAACCAATACTGAGATGTTTTCCTGTGTAGCATCTGATGAGAACAAAACCGGACAGAATCTCCAGATCTGAAGGCTTCACAGACACACAACCTGCTGTGCAGAAACACATCTGCCTCAAGCACACACACGCGCACACGCACCTCCAAATAGTACAGTACACTGTCTGTGAGCACAGCTTGTTAGCTTCGCTCCACCAGGCGCCCTGTAGAGTTCACACGAGTGAGTGAATGAAGGAAAATAGAAAGGAAAAGAGAGGCGAAGTGAGCACCAGTTGCGTTTAACGAGGCTCTGGGCAGACAGAGGGAGCCTGCATGGGACGTTCCCCCCAATGGCTGCTCATTGTCATTAGAACGATTCTTTTCTACCATCATCCTGTGCTTTTTCCTCCATGTCCTTTGATAGTTTTTTTTTTCAAGCTGTCTCTGGTAAAGCAAAAAGCACAAAGGCAGCTGCAGGAGTACTTTACACCTTGCTTATCAAAATGTCTTTAAAAGACAGCGTTGCATAAGACTGACAGTATTGAACAAATCATGGTGAAGAAAAAAAAAAATCAACTCCAGTGAGGGAAAGAAGCATGTTGATCTCCAAAGAGAAATGACAGATTACAAAATCTTCACTTAATCTTGACCGGGGACAAAGTTGTAGCGCTACAGAAGGCAGTGACAGGGTTCATCTGCAAGCTGCTTACCTAAACGATGATGGTGAAAGGGTATGTAAATGAAGGTCAATCACTGCGACTGAAAAAGAAGCACATTGAGGTCCGAGAGTAGCCTAGGTGTCCTAGAGTGGAAACGGTTTTAATTGCCGTGTCATCTCCCTGGATATGTGCAATCCAGATTCTTCATAAACATCTCATCTCTGTGATAACCAACAAAGATTATGGCACGAGTGACTGGGTCAAAATCTTATTTCACTCATTTAATCCTTTAGAAGTCGGGGGCCTTGTTGATCATTTTTTTAATAATTTTTTTTTACTATTTCACAATTTTCTTTATTAAATTTGAAAAAAAAAATTAATGTTTGATATCATTTTTAACTGATATTTTTTTCATTACATTACACAATAATTGCACAGGAAACCTAAAATTGTTGTTGTTGTTGTTGTTGTTGTTGTTGTTGTTGTTGTTGTTGTTGTTGTTGTTGTTGTTGTTGTTGTTGTTGTTGTTGTTGTTGTTTTTTAACAAAAATAAAAAACCTCATAAATCTCCTAAACAAGCAAAGACAAGGTCAAAATTTTGTAAAAAAATAAATAAATAAATAAAACAGTTACAGGCCCTTTTGTTCCGCCATTGTGCTTTTCTGTGCCAGAAAAACACAAGCCATATCACAGGTTTTGTACTTCTAAGGGTTATCCCTTCTTTTCACCACTTGATGGCACAGATTTTCTGGTCTGTAAAATGAAACTGAAAGACGATTATGCGTACTCACATTGTGATATGAACTACCTTACAAATCATGTCATAACTTTTGTAATTTTGTTTAATACCAAAAATATCAAAACTAATAACCTTTTTGAAACCCACACATTAGAATTGAAATAAATAAAACAATTGGTGGGTCATGTCATTTCTACTTTATTCACAACAGCCGCTGTGATTGGAAAACACAGAGACTTCTAAAGGTTAAATGCAGATCCATTTGTAACTCACTGCAAAAATAAACATTATTACATTCCTTTGTGGGTGAAATATCAATATTGCCTGGGGGTCGAATACAAATTTTCCTCAAACTGTACACAGAAGCTAAGTTCACCCATGAGCCATGATCAGCTGCTTTTGCAGCATTTTCGAGACACCAAACAAGACTTCGAGCCATGCTCCCTCAATGACATTTTTACCAACAAAAGTGCTAATTCAATCAATAGATGCAGCAACCCACTTCTAAAGAGGATATTCAGAAGATGCTCAAGATGCCGTGCTAGTGAACCGTCAGTGATCTATTTTTATTAGGCTCAATTTGCTTTTTGTATGTGGGAAAGCTTAACTTTCAGTTTGAAGAGGACCTTAAAATGTGGTAGACGTTGGTTTCCATTAATAAAACAAAGCAGTTTAAGACCCCTCTCAATTTGTTGGTAAAAGCCAAATATTGGAGGTAGTTGACTTACACAGATAGTGAACTCCAGTGTGATTTGAAATCCTGGTCTGGGAAAGACCTTGTTGATGCAATATAACTACCTTGTGTCTTGTTATTATAACTATTTGTTTTAAAAGTTTTTAAAGCCAATATTTTTAATAATAAATGTATTTTTGCTCTAATCTGTCTCTTAAATATTATCTCCTTACAATAAAATGGGGAACAATAAATAAAAAACACCAACCACCACGTAGTCTGGAAATTGGTCAAGAAGCAATGAGGGAATGTGTTGCTTTAGCAGCAGAAACACGTTCTACGCCATTTTATTCCAACTGATTCCTGAAAGAGCTCAGGATATTTCTAAGCATCCCTCACTGTCCGCCACCAGGCATCCACTGAATGACTTTTGCCGGTCATGAATCACGACACTTGACATCCAATATTTCAAGATCAGAATCAGGCTGATATCACACACAGCGGTGTAAACCCAGGGTTGGAACATCAGTTAAGAAGTAAACCAGGCTCACGCAGAGGTCCTTCGACTTCTACTTCCCGAAGAACGCTCTAGATTCAATGTGCTATGACAGCGCTGCAGGGAGAGGAGATACATGGTGACGTACAGTAAATATCTTAATCATCCCCAACAGCAGGAGTACTGAAACACTGATTTATTGCCACATACTGTACGTACAGAAAGATAATGTTTCAAGACAGCCTGCATAGAGAATGTAACGTCACTTACTTGCCCCTTCATTTTTGTAGATGTTTTTATATGAGTTCTATAGGAAATCTTTTATTTCGATCATTACTGTACAGCTTGAGTTTATGCACATGCATGCACAGACACGTGTAAGTGCATTTATTACTGCCAAATGTTTACGAGAAGCACATTTTACTCAATCTGCATCTAGATGAAAGATCTACTACCCCAACTTTGGATTAAAATACATGCAATTTCAAAATTGCAGAGCTTTTGTGATATTTTACTCAATGACAATGATCAAGAATCTGACGACACCCTCTACAAAATAGCCTTAGCTCTGAATTCTTTAGCACATCGACTCCAAGAATGTACTACATGTCCTTTGCCAGATACTAGGTTAACTAAGCCGTATACAATGAACGGAAGAATTTATGAGGATGCTACATGTTTATCCTTTCAACAAAACACCATTTGAATGCAATAGATCAACAAACACCGTAAGTAGGGGCAGGGCATTTAGAGCTTGTCAAGCTAACATTCATCAACCAAGTTAACACTAAAATGTGACCTGACTACTGAAATCCACGGTGTTGTTTGTGAAACTCTCTTTCTACTCTCCTTTGAACGTTCAGATAACTCTTTGTGTCACCATTATGCACATGACAAACACTTAACTCTAGACAAAAGCCCTAAATATTCATTCAAGCATGCAGAGAACCATTAAACAAAGTTGTGTTCTTCCACCTCTCCAGTCCACCGCCTTACATTTTAGATATGATTCTCCCATTACTTTGAGAATTTGATTAGATTTTAATAATAATCCATTACCCCTTTGTTCGATTCAGTGTCGTTTTGACAGAACCAACGCCAAATGTCCTTTAAATAAGAAGATTATAAGAAGATCAAAGGAATTTGGAGCATTGGCTGGCCCTTGAGACATTAAAATGAAATAAAACAGAACATAAAATGCAGGGATACAACGACAGAAATAATGCAGCTCCCTGGGGAGAAGAGGATCATTATTCATGGTGGATACAAACAAACTAAAAATGCTGTCAAAGAGATAAAACATCCATTAAAATTGGTGCAGAACAACTTCAGCATCCATTAAATCACTATGTCACAATATTGTGGAGGAAAATAATAAATAAGTGCATTTCTTTAATTCTCCAACAGCTGAAACATTCCAGTCATGACTGGTAACTATAATGGACAGGTTATTGTTTAAACATTAATAACTTTACAATAGACAAAATAGTTCTATGAAACTTTGTTTAGAAGACAAAAAAAATCTATTAAATTGCCAAAAAGTCTGTTGTGTAAAAAGAACCATTAAACTAAAACAACGAAAAGAAGGGCTAACCCCTGGAAGTACAAGACCTGCAATATGGCTCGTGAGTTCTGCCACAAAAAAAAACATGGTTTAAAAGAGGTTTGCGTGTTTTATTTTTTATGCAAATTTTCCATTATTTAGACCTTGTCTTTCAGGGGATTTATGCATTTTTATTTTGTCTCTACATTTTGATTATTTATTTATTTTTTTGCTATACAAACTGTTCGTTCTCTAGTTTTGAGATTTTTGCAGTGAAAACTGTTTCATATAATTTTAGGATTGTTGTGGAAATATTGTTTGATGTAAAGAAAAAAAATCTTTGTTAAAAAAAGATTCAAGGGTTTTACTAAAAAAAAAAAAAAAAAAACATGAATCAACCATTGCCACAAAAAAAAAACTTTAATATAATTTTAGAACAAATTGTACCAAAGAAAAATGCTAAAAAGGCTAAATGGTAAAATCTAGGTGTTGCCCTCTGATAAAAGCTGAGGGTGTTCCATAAAAGTCAGCACTAAACATTCCACCATTGGGCATAAAACCCACTATATTACAAACACTGGCATGCACTAGATGTAAAGTTGCCACAAGAATTTGAACATCGATGCAGGCTGACCAGTCTGAGAACCAAAAGACTGCCAGCAAAGGCTGTTTCCTCATCTAGAACAACCTTGATGGAGTTAGTTAACCTCAGACACCCACACAAGGGAAACCACAAGAGTTTTACCATGACACAGCTCTACAGGGATGCTGTGTTCAACATAATTGAGTTCTACTCAACCCAGGTGTTGATAAATGAATCTCGGCTAAATTCCCCTAGAGTCAGTCCTTTTCCCAACAGATATCAGGATGATAGAAGCACTTAGAGATGAATGCACCAATCATCCGACAGAAAAGCATAGAGTGCACTCTACATGGCAGCAAACTGCACTTTAACAAAACTTTTACCACAGTTGAAATGACATAATGTCGCTAGATACAGCTTCAACATGTCCAAGTCAATGAAGCTTGTGCTTGCCCCATAACTACCTAATTATAAGTAGAAGAGATTGAACCCAAATCTCTGCTATCCAAGTATTACATGAATTGGATTCAAGCAACATTAACAGCTTCTGATCGTGAGCTCGAACACAATGTCCTTGAACAAACCTGCTCTGTCTTAGAGAAGAACTCAAGATACGAAACGAGGCTACCTTGATGAAGACAAACAATAGCACAGTGGATCCAAAAGAAACATAATAAGTATTAATTTGTTCAAATACGTTTGTGTAAATACCAATAACCTGCAATGATTTGTTTGCTAATCTTCCAGTCATTCAATACACATCAAAACCCTTTTAACAGGAGACTAATTACGAATTAGAGTAGACAGACTTGAGCAACCTGTTAACAATGCCTTTTCTTTTTCCTAACCAGCGTAGGGAGCCTTTCAAGGCATCAAAGGTGCACTTGCAAACTAAAAATGGTTCAGAAGGTTGGCAGCATGATTGCTCTGTCTGCTATAACAAAAGCTCAGGCAGGATGGAGTTGAAAAACCCAAGTGCAATTGTTTGAAATGAACTCAGTACAAAGACGAATCCAGAAATACCAAACAACAAACAAGCCACTAGAAAAACCCAAAGAAACCCAATGATTCACAGTAGGGACAACAGTACAAGCACATATACAATCAAAATCTTATTAAACACAATTGATTAACGTAGTTATGATTCAAAAAGTACCTTGGATTACGGCTATCCATGAGGATGCTAATTAACAGCAGCTGTGGATCCTGGAGCACATGGGCTGTTTGCCTGGATCACAGGTGTTTTGCTAATCATTGTGGTTAATTAGTTTGCAGGTGCAAGGGGAATGACATTATGGCAGTTACAGTTGGAGAAGATAAAACTTTGGGTCAGACATTGGATCAAATGAATACTTTAGGTTGCTGTAAATGGTATTACCAATTACTTTTTTCCTGGTATTCTAATTACAGGAATCATATATAAGCATGACTCGGTAGCATTCTATAAACAAATGCTAAACTAGCAATGCTAGTTTTGAATTTCCAAGGGAAATTCTGTGTACTGTTGGAACAGAATGTAAGATTGTGCTCAATGAAACAACCTGATAATTTCAAAATAAGAGCACGGTAAAAAAGAACATGGGTGGGTTTATTTGTGTACTGAAAATAAATAAATAAAATGGTTAATTAAACAATGCCCGGCTGTACAGGGTATTCTAGCTGTACAGAAAGTGAAATCAAAATAACATTGAACTTTCTATTCAAGAGTCTATTTCTAACATAATATATCAACATAATATAAGCATCAACCTTAACTTTATTCATCTCTTCTCACATAATTCTGAATGGATGTATTAATGTAAATTACATCTTTTTTATGTTAGAATGTGAATGTTTCAGGCAATTTAGTTGCAAGTTCATTGCTATTTTGTCGATAGCTTAGCAACACGCTAAGTAGGAAACACCATACATTATTACATTTAATAGAGTTGAGCTTTATATTTTACAGTATAACTTTTTTTGTAAAAACATTGTTTACATTATTCCTTTTTGTTACTCAAGAATTGTGGTATCTTTGGAAAGAAGCAAGGTATCTGCTGTGTTTGTTGTTCTTCAAGTGAATGTCTTGTGGTTGCTTGAGTCATATTTTATTCATAAACAGAAACTAGAGAATTATATGCCCAATATAATATTAGAGATTTATATCCAAAATCATTATTTTTATATGTTTTTACTTAACAAAGTGTTTGATTAAATTATTTAGAAAATTATTTTGTTTTCTGTCTTTCTTTTTATCTCACTTTTAATGTCTTTTTCTATTAACTCACAGGTAACTGTCATTATTTCACATAACTCACCAATGTAATACCAGAACATTATTGTTTGTCTAGTGGCATTATGTGTAAAATAAAATCATATGTAAATAAATCTGGAAATGTTCAGGGTTCAGGTGAGTAACACTTATGTCCTGGCTGCAATCCTCCACAGTGAAATGTCTGACGTGCATTCTACTATTTTCATCTCTCAATCTCTAAAGAAACTGTGTCCAGTCTTCATTATTGTGACATAATTTTACTTAAATATCTTATTCTGTGAAGTCCAGCCCTTGCACGCCTCCCACAACCACGGATGCACACATGGTAGATGACCAAATATAGATATTAACACAATATTGTCAAAATTTAGCCGTATGTGTTCAGTTCTGACTCTGGGTCAGATGAAGAGTTTTGTGATTGTTCACAAAAGTTGTCTCAGATTTTCGTTTAATTAACTATATTAAAAGCAATTTGTTTTCATCGTACACTTTTAGCTTCTTTCGTTGAAGTCGTGAAGCCTGATCCCAGGTCATGTGTTTCGCTCAAAGATAGAGCTGTGGGAGTGGCTTGCCACATTTATGACGTGGCAAATATTTAGATTTTGTTCTTTTTTTTCCACCATTAATTCATATACCAGACATTAAATGTGAATCAAATTATTAATAAACATGAAAGTGTGACAAAAAAAAAACATGAAATTTACCCATTTCTTCTGGACGCTTTGTTTATGCGAATTTCTGATGTGCTATATTTATGTTATATTAAATTTAAATGAACATAAATGTATTTATATATTTTATTTTATAAACAATCAAACAGAACCTGTGTAAAGAGATTCAATAGAACATCTTTGAAACGGCTGCTGCTTATTTTAAGCTTGAGTGCTGAATAAACTTCCGTGAGTTACGAAGGTGCGCATTATAAAAACCCCTCAAACTATGACTTGAACCAAACAACGATTCACGAGCTGCAGATGCAGTACACAGCGTAGTCCTATCCACAGCACCTGCACAAGAGAACACTACATCTGAGAGCGACACACAAACAGAGATGGACTCACTGCAGTAGTTTAGATTTACACAGCACCCCCTCAGTGAAAATAAGACTTTATTTAGCTTGAAAAGTTAAAGGATTTGACTTGAGCGCATTCCAGAAGAGCTGAATAAATAGGAGAAATGCAGAGGGTGATGCATCGCAGTCCCTGGAGACATCAGGACTGTTGTTCCACGACTTGGAGGCTCATTTTGTTTTGCTGCTTGAAACTGAAACCTCCTCCAGTGAAGCGGGGCCCGTCTGGGCGCTGAGGCTGGATCATAGGCTGTCCTGCCAGGCTGAGGCTTCTCTCCTTCTCCCTACAGAGATGACGGACAGCACATAGACAAGAGGTCAGGGGTCACCCAGCACACACAAGACATGTTCTGGGTTCTGTCAAGCTGTTGTGAAACGACACAAGCTGCATGTGTTGTCTAGTTCCATGGCGTGTCACTCCAGCTGGACCAGACTTTAGGCAAGCATAAAAAGAGACCAAGGAGGGACAGACAAAGATAGATAATTCCAGACTGGTGGATAAATAAAAGGACAAACTGGTACATGAAAACGCTGCACAAACGCTGATGTTGGCTTGTAAAAGTGCCATTTAAAAGAAATTTATAAGCAAAACGGAATGGTTGCCAGGGTAGAATTTATGGTTGCTATGGAAAAGTCAGTGACATCACATAAAGTTTCTTATGCCAATATGAGTGATGTAAACCAACCAACATGTCTCTGATTTTCCTTAGCTGAAATAGTGATATGCCAAAATGGTTGCTATGGTAAACAGCCGGGTTGCTATGGAGGAGTCAGTGACATAATATAATATTCCCTTTGTCAATACAAGTTATTTAAACCAATTTTTATCATTTCCCAAGCTGAGATAGAGTTCTTAGATTAGATAGATTTGGTTGCTAGGGTAATGAGTTTGATTAGCATGAACAACCTTTTCCTGTTAATTTTCAATGGGCATTAAAAGTCAATGGTAAATCTTTAACCCCTTCTAAAGCCTGGGTTTGGTGGTTGGCATGTTCTTAAACTGGTTACCTCCACAAATGTGGTCAGTTTGAGTACGATTGGCCCAATGTTGATGTCACACAGAAGCACATTCAGCAACAGACTGAGACTGCCAAAGTCCAAAACCGAACGCCACAGGACGCCATTTATACCTGTGGCAATCAAACTGTATAACTCTTCCCCCTTAATTCGGGTGCTGTCATAACAGCATCATCAACAAAGCCTTATCATGTCCTGCAATATATAAACCGTGCAATAACATACAAGAGCAATAAGATAATGTGCAATATCTAATCCTATGTGCAATAACATACATGTGCAATAACTTATATGTGCAATATCAATAATTCAACACCTTTCTGTAATTCGATAGTTGTCAGTTTTCTATACATTTTTATTTTTATTCTATTGTATGTCTGTCTTTTATAGTACATCCTAGTTTTATAGTACATTGTATTTTATTTTTATTTCATTCTTCTAAATTTCATCTTTGTATTTGTATATTTATATTTTTTTTAAATAAGCAGCCACTGGAAAAATAATTTCCTTCGGGATTAATAAAGAACTATCTTATCTTATCTTAAGTCAATGGAATATTTCCCAGGATTCTCAGTGATTTCCAGAATTCCTTTAGCGGTACATCAAAAACAGTTGAGAACCCTCCTCTTCACACTGCTGACCAATGACTGACACCATCTCACAGCTCTTCATCAAATATGCGGATGATAAGACTGGAGTCGGTCTCATTAGCACCAGAGACAAAAGATAACCATCTCTGAACTTACAGAATACGAAGGAGAGTCCACAACTGACTGTGGTAAGATCAAGTTCACCAAATTTCTTGGTGTACGTATGACTTAGATGTTTTCTCGTCCAACACTGCGGCGGATGCCAAGAAAGTGGCGGCTATACTTCCTCCGCAAGCTAAGAATAGGTTCTACAAAAGCATCATTGAAGGCACCTTAACCGGCTGCATCACTGAGTGGTAAAGGGGCCTGCATGTGGCATCGTGGATGTGGGTGGAAACCAGAGTGCTTGGAGGAACATTCTGACAGTCCAAAGTCTATCCTCACTTGATCAAAGGACAATTAATTTGAAAAAAGAATGGAAACATGATCCGTGTTCTGGAAGTCAAGAGAAAACACACGAAGCAGTCGGCAAGGGGCAACTGTTTGAACGTCTCAAACTGCAAAGTGCCTCTTATTCCTTAAATGAAGCAACCAAACAAATGGACACCGTTAAAGCTGGTAAACATCGAGAGCGGTCGTTTGAAACGAATCTAGCCATTGAACAGGAAACAAATGCTGAAGTTAGAGCATGATTTCTATTACAGACCCAGAGATAAACATCCAGGAGAAACCTAAATAAAGATGCCACAATACTCAGTTTTATACCGAACCATTTTGAAAACCACGGTACGTACCGCACCGTGAGCTTTGTGTACTGTTGCATCCCTAGTATTTAAAGCATTTTAAAACATTTGAGCACATTTTTCTACTCAAAGCCCATGACGAGTTAAAAAAAGGCAAGGTCTTTGATTTTCAATGGCATAATGACTTGATCAAACCACTCACGACTAATATTAGGAACTTGTATGTTTCCATAGCATTAATAGAGTTTTTTGAGAGGACTAAGAGGGAAAGGGAAGGAACAGAGACAGTTAGCTGATTAAAGGAGACCTAGGCCGGGATAAGAGGCCTGCTTAGACGACATTTAATAATAATATTTTTGCAACACTTCAATACACTTTTTTTTTCTTTTGAAAGAAATTGATGAAAACTTCACTCACTGATTCAACGTAGTTTCTGAAAGGTTCAAATTTCACCACATACATAATTTCCAGCTGCTAAAAGAGTGTTGTTTTGTGTAAGTAAACTGTCTTTCTAAAAGCACAAACTAGCAACAGAAGCCAAGGCAAAAACACATGCAACAATAGAAACACACAAAACGGGAACAAAAAAAAATACAATCGGATAGATGTAAACTTTAATAGTGACAAAATTTACATTAGCAGCTCGGTGAAAAAAAAACGTGCACCTGGGGTCCTTTAAAATGAGACGGATGCAGCTGGAACAATTCTGTTCTCACAGAGCTCTCTTTTCAGCTTGGCTCCAGAGATCACTGACAGATCTCACGTGTTGAGTTTGTTCAGAAGAAATGTCATCAATTAATAGTCACTGAGTGTGTAATGCAATTTCACAGTGAGAAGCATCAAGACATTTACAAGCTTTAAACACAAGCCAACGCACTCTTTGTCCACCCTTTAATTATCATATTGGTAAACATAATGTTTCAATATAACAAACGCCCCACCGATTAAAATGGCTGAACCTGACTGAACTGACATATCTAATTTTAACCGAAGCTGCACGTAAATTAAGAACCCACCATTAGATCTGTGTGTTCTTCTAAGCATGGCTGGAATGATTTTGGTGCAATTTAACACCTGTTTGTTTGTTTCCATGAAAAACAAGTGTCCCTGCTGTTCATGCTCTCTAATCACACCACAGCCATGCATCAAATTACATCCATCTATTCTTTATTAAACACACGATTAACTCCTTGAAACAAATCAATCAGCGTGTTTAGCAGAGCTGTAATTAAGTCGACAGGAAGTATCAAAATTACTGATTTGAAAGTCAGAACATGAGCTTGTTACATGGACAGAAAAACAGTAACATTTGGTTCAGAACTTCATGACGTTGTTCTAGTGGCGGCAGGAATAATAAAGAAATTTGATTTCAAATTACCACGCTAATTCAATTCATTATATAGAGATGGATGCAGGTAGGAAAGAAAAGAAGGGAATGGCCGTTCGAACGATTAGAAATCAGAAGCAGTCTGTCGCTAGAAAGGGAAGATTTCCTATTTTAAGTGTTTCTTATTTTCACCAGGTTTCCACTAAACCCTTAATATTCTGATAACTATTTAACGACGTGTGTAAAGATAAGAGCACTTAAATTGTTAGCATGGATTAATGTCTTTTCAAGCTAATGTTCAATGGTGCAATCAATGATTAATGGGCTCAATAAAAAAAACAACCCTCAATTTTGTGCTGCAGATAAATCAACAGTTGGAGGAAAATCATGCTTTAAAGTATTTCTCATATTACTCGATACTCTTGGAACATGCATATTTGTTCAGGAGACAAAACAAATATATTTAAAACTAGCCAACTCTACCCAGAACTGATTACTGGGTAAACAGGAGGAGCTCTTAAGGATTAGTCAGTTATCTCCTCCTCCCAGTTACCAATGGTTGTTTTAGATTGTATATAATTTCACTCTTAAGATATCTTAGTGTTTGATCAAGCTGCCCGACCTCCATCCCTTCATCATACCAAATATCATTTTATTTGTTTCGTCGAAGTTTATTTTCAAACAGAAATGTCAGAAAAACTGATTAAAAAATTGTTTCTCCCACAATCAAATACAACAGATACAACTGCAACAAAATTCAACATATGTGTCTCAGAGTATCTCATAAGAACTTGCTTGGCGATTTTCTTCAACTCTTTTCATCAGATGCTCCTGGCGGGATGTTAACGTCCGCCAACGACCTTGACACCTCTGCAAGATGGTTGCACTTGCATCTGTCTTACACTTTTGAATCAGTTTTGCGACAGCACTTTGACTGATGTGTAAAGTTTTGCTGATTTTCTTGTAGCCCTCACCTTTTTGTGAAATTGTTTCTTTTCTCTGATTTTGTGACATTTCTCTTCCATGGGGAGCCATTGCTGACAGCATGAAATAGGAAAGGCTTTTCTTTGTCTTTTTCTTTTTATAGTCACCCGTCTACTAGACACCTCTTAAATGAATCATTACACTTGCCTGTGGTCGAATCCCTGTTGATTAACATATGCAGAGAGAATCTCGTTTGTTTACATATCACTACCATCACTACCTACTACAACATATGCTTGCTATACTGGCTGGTTTGTGTTGTGTAAGCAAACTTGCAGAGGGATTTTTATTCTTAAATAATGACATGTTTTAGTGCACGGCCATTTGAGCAAATCTTCATCTACAGTTGAAACAGATCCCACTTTAAGTGAAGTTCACATCAAGCAAATCACTTCATTCCTGGCAAACAGCCAAACATATGATTCCTCTCTGAAGATCATTGGGAACAGTCCCATGCGCTATCAAGCGAATGCTAATGTAATCAATGTCAGAGTCAGATAGACCCTGAAAGCTGCCGTCTGTGGAATGTAATTTCTCCACGGTGCTCAGCAGAGGATCATTTGCATTATGTTTTGGCACAAAAACACAAAGTTCACTACAGGGCGTTCCAGACAGACAAAACATCTCACCATCTTTCACGTAATATCACTCCATGTTTATTTATTTTATACATGTTACCAACACAGGTTTCTGGAGTGACTGGGTAAACTATACTTTTACTAAAAATCTTCTAGAATTAATAATTGTAGTTTCTTAAATAAAATGCAACATTCTGTGTTTCAATCAGAAGATGGTAAGGAGAGTGTGTGAGATGCGGGATGAGGATCAAGTGGTAAAAGGCCGCATTAAGTTTTGCCCTCTGCAAAAAGACAAAAATCTACAAAAATTGGAATTAACTTCAAAGATTCTTCATTTAAGTAGATTCTCCAAATTTCTAAAATATTCATTTTTATTCGGTGGTAAAATGGTTGTGCACTAAACAAAGAATGAATTTTATTCACACGTCTACATGTTTTTGTATTGTAGAATATTTCTTTTTTTTTTTTTTACATATTGTCCTCCAACCTCTCTGATTTATAAAAATGTTTAGCCAATCTAATCAGGCATTCATAACACCATATTTTCCCATTGAAGGCTCCATTTATTCAGAGTCACATCATATTATCAATAGAAAATGTGTTTATTTTTATTTTGGGCAGTTTAGTTCCTAATCCGTTTTCTGTTCTGTTGGTATTACATTTTGATAAAACTCCTAAAACGTTCAATTTAAATAGGAAAAAATATATTATGGAAAGTATTTGATCATTTTACACTACGGGATTATCAGATTCAATGATCTACGCCAAGCTAATGCTAAAAGTGTTATTGCCAGATTTGACGATAAGGGCGCCTGAAAAGATTGAAAGAAGTTTCCCTTTAAGCCCCAAACGAAGATCTCCGAACAATGTCTTGTTTTCCATCCATATCAGATCCAAAAAAAAAGCAAGAGTGAAAATACTTTGCAGAGGAAAAAAACTTTGCCAACCATAACTTGCACAGGGAAGAAAACCACTAAAAGCACTTGGAGAAATTTCCAGTCAGTAAGCGCCCACTCAACCATGTGCCAAGAAGTTCTCCTGGAGGAGTTTATTAGCATATGCGCTTGTATGCATGCAGAGTGTTTGCGCATCCTGTCATGCTTGATCAACTCTCATTACTGCCTCTCGTTTGCATCACACCTCGTAAACATGGCCGCCAACATCGTCTGCCTCACTCGCATCCCACAATGCACAGTGTAAAAGGCCAAGCCTAGACAAAGGCTCCGCAATACAAACAAGACTGGACAGATTGTTTCAATTAATAAGACGCATTTTAAAAACACATATTGCTAATGGTTTTAATTTCAAATTAAATCTTGGTAGATAATGACCCAAACTCATATTTTGAGCTGTGCACTGGACAATATATTTCTTTCTCTGGCAAATATTCAGAATCAACAGGTGGTCAAGCTCTTATTTCCCTTAATGTAGTGCCTAATAATAAAAGATCTTTGCCCAAGAGAAAAGAAAGATAAAAGCATGTTTATTTGCTATGCTCCCAATCTATACTTTATGAATATATTAAAATTTGAAGGAATCAGCACAAGAAACCCCTTTAAAACAATATATTCTTGCCATGACAATATGTCATTTCATACTGCACAATATTCTGATTGGGGAAAAAAAATATGAATAAATGCATAAAAATCAACCAGTAGTTAATCTAAATATCCAGAATGCACCAAAATGCCATTGGAGTTTCCCGGCAGAGGAGGCACATATCAGTGGAGCAGAACCAAACAAGCATCGAAAACAGCGAGACTACAGGTCAAGATTAAGATTTAAATGCTGTGAAAACCAAGGAAAGAACAATGAGAAATACATGAAGACAAATGTAATGGAATGAAAAACAATGGGATAAAGCATAGAACGCTTCAAGTGAAAAATGAAGAGTATAACCTATAGAGACACACACATAGAAAAGGCACATTCTTAACATTTTATTAAACCCAAAACTTTTAGGCCTGATATACTTCAACTGTGTTCAGTCTTTTTTTTTCCAGCTGTATTCTTAGAACCCCACTGATTTAAGGTTAAAGAAAGCCAGTCAGCTGATATATTTATATACAGACCCCTGTTTTATTTACTGACACGTCCACGCATCTAAGTCACACGAGACTCGTTTGACCCAACTAAATCTATTCATTGATGCCCCAATAATTGCTACTTTAAGCCACAAAAGATTTTCTGTCTATTACGAATGGAGATGAGAACGCTTGTATCATGTGCTAAGCAGAAAGAAAGAAGGGCTTGCTAAGCAAATTTGGTGCTTTGAATTAACCTCTATTTATCTCTTATTCTAAGCTAAATCCACATGTTACGGAAGCACATTTCCGCAAGGTTAAAAAATAATATTTGCTTGAAAGTTAAGTTTTTAATTAAAAAAGGTCACAATTTTTACATTAAAAAAGTCGAAATTTTTACTTGCTGGCCTTTCAGACACCATGGGACTGTCCAGAGGTTTGGAGATGTATTTCACTGAAAGCCGCGTCATTTTACAGCCTCGCCCATTTTTCATCATTAGTAAAACCATGTTTGATAGATTGCTTTATCTCTTCCCAGCTCGTCACGCTGAAAGTCAGTGCGCTTTATCAGTGAGGTCAATTATTAACTCACTATACAGACACAAATGTCAAATTTTTTGACATTTAAAGTAATTTTTTACCTGTTGGAAATGGGCTTCCAGAAGACGTCTTAGACAAGCCTTAGGTTTTTTATTTTTTTTTTTTAATTCGAAAATATAATTATCCATCGATCGTGGCAAATTCACACATCTTTATCTCCAGTTCTGTTTCACACAGAATTCACAAATATGTATGCAATATAGTAAATTCACATTTTTCCAGAATATTTTTTTTAAACTAATAAAAAAAAAAAACACTTTGAATAGACTGTAAAAATAAGAAGACTCTTATTTACACACATTTTTGATTTTGGAGGCCTACTCCAATAAAATATAAAATATATAATAAAATTATCTTTTCATCTGAATTAAAGAGAAAGCACAACCTAAGGTTTGGGTTAACTATAATCCATTAGTAAAATTTGCTGAGTGGTCTGTTGTTTTGCTCCTTTCCACGGTTTATTTTTGGATTCCCACAGAGTTCTGTTTTGGGCCCACTTCTTTTTTTATCTAAATACGAAGCCTCTTATGGATGCTGCACAACGTCCACCTGACTGTGGGTGGAGTTTATCATAAAATTACTGGCATGTCTTGTGGATGTTAGGGACTTGTTCCTGAAACTGATGAGAAGCTTTACATAAATGACTCTGCCTCTTATATAGCAAAGGATTATCTGCATCTCTTTCTAGTCGTGACATCACAGTTTTTTAGATTACAGACTGAAATACATGTGAAATGTAGTTCAGACCTTATTTCTGAATAAATTATCCAGCTGGTGGAATGGTGAAAATAGACGACTTTTCATCCATAGACACCCTAGATATTAGTTCTCTATAAAAATAGATTAAAGAATCAATGGGACAGGACTTCTGCAATGGCAATCCCACAGCTCTATAGCAAGGCACTATAGCAAGCACCTAGCATAGCTAATGTTTAAACTATTTATAAGTATTTATATGGAAAATGTATTTAAATGGAAAGATAAGATGCTAGCTTTGTGATTACCTATTGTGTTTTGTATTTTTTTTGCACTACCTTTGCATAATGGTTCAAAATGTCGATAACCAGAATTGATCCATGGTTAAGTTAGAAATCTGTATGGTAGTCCTTCGTAACTGATTTCAAATGAACTCCTTTAGTGCTTTTTCAACTATCTCTTTCCTTCTGCAAACACCTTCATCCCTCGGCTATTGTGAGGAAGACAAGGCCATCTCTATTACGTATAAACAGCTTTACTTGGTGTGAAAACACTGATGTGGGATTTGTGCTGAATTAAGCCATTGGTCTGAGCTCACCGGATGTCAGAGGGGAAGTAAAAGAAATCAATGTTCTGTCCATCAGTCAAGCTTAAGTACAGTGTTTAAATGTGCAGCCTGGAGAATTTAAAACAGCACAGGATAAAGGGTTCAAACCTATAAATGTTCTACCAAAATGGTTTTGCCATTTTTGTAACAGTTTTCCACCATGTTTTTTTTATATATATTCCAATTTCCATTTCCATGTATAGCAAACTGTTAAACTGTCTAATGCTTCTTGAAAGTTTGAGCTTGGTGGAAGCAAAGCAGGGTAAATGGAACTTTTAAGGGCAACTGATCATTTGAGCTGATTCAAAAACCTTGTTTATGATAAATACTGTATTTTTTATAAGTTAGAAAAGGTTAGCAGGTTCCAACTTTTATTCAAAATACCCTGGAAAATGCATAAGTTGCCTCCTTTACCTCAATAGCCTCCAAATAATCACTCAAGTTAGGTTCAAATAGCCAAAATATGACAGCGATTAAATACAGTCTCTAATTCGGGGGTTGTAGACAATGTAGGATAAACAGTGAACCTGAAACATGTTTTATGAAATGTGGTTGAACGACTACAACAAAAGACTATTTGTAGTATCAGAATTAAAAATATGTTGAAAAATCATATGCAGCGGAGGCAGTGTTGCAAACCTCGTCTCATCCTACCAGTGGATGTTGCCAGCTGTTCTGTGACTGGCCTAGTCTTAAAAGACACATCTCTCAGGAGAAATTTGCATCTTAATAATAGACAGAGAACTTCTTTCAAACCTGTATTAGTAAAGAGTTTGTCCTACAGCGGTGCAAGTCTTTCTACTTCATTACTTTGATTAATAGACAGATCAAACCGACTGAATAAATCTAGTGTGGGGACTGATAGGACTTTAATCTGAGAAAAAGTAAATCATTAACTCACCTTATACATCTCAATTAGAATTCAACTCATTCTCTGGGAAGCCATAATGAAATTGCTCATCATCAGAGATGATGGATGCCGTTTGATTTTCCTCTTATTAAAATACCACACAAAAGCATGACACATTTCCATAGACTCTCACTGTTCAAGCAGTGAATCCCTAAATGTTGTTTAGAAAGTTTTTGTAAACACAGCTGTGTGGCAACCAATGCCTTCGTCCAATAACTAACCAAGAGTGGAAAAAAGACTGCGTTTTAATTCATATTTTTGGGAAAATGTCCAGAAAATAAACTTATGAGCACAACTGTAGATCTGCAATAACTGTGAATCTGCTTTTTTCCACCTTGGGCAAGCCTCGATTTAACTCATGTCAAGCAGTCAATGCAAAACAGCTAATGAATATTCATGTTAAACAAATGAGCCTAGAAGACCACTGCATAGAACAAGTGAAAGTTGGAAGCAGATGTAAGTCTTGTAAATTCACATTTTTACTAGAGAAAAGCTGTAAGCTTTCATTCTGCTTCCTTCTGTGTTAATTTTCACCTCACACAATGTTGCCCCTAGTGGAGGGATGGCAAGCACTCATATAATTGATTGTTTTCAACATATTGAGAAAAGTGCAAAGAGTAGTAATTTTATTTGTTACCAACAACGATGGGATAGCAAATTTTTGGACAGCAAAGTTTCAAGAACAAGTTTCACTTTTGGCCTCTATTCAAGCTCCTTCCTGACCCATAATTTTATTAAACTGTGTCTTTCCTTAAAGCTTGGTAACCATCAGCTTTGGTTTTTTTTTTAAGTAGAATGCACCATATATGTTCAATCAATCCACAGTAAACTTTTTTGTGTCTTTTTTTTAACAAAATAAAGTGAATTATTTTGATGAGCTCATTTGTCTGTGGCGAGGCAGTGAAAGCAATTATTTAGTATCTCTTGCCTTTGTTTCCTGATCCTTGTGCTTGTGCACACTGTGCTCTCTCTGAACTCTCCCCTGTCAAGTGATGTATGTTTTCCTCATGCTCCCTCACATGCTTATGTTTACCTTTCCCTCAGTCCCTTGTGTCTCCTGATTATATCCGTCTGTTTTCTCTATGTGTAATTATGATTTCCCCAGTGTTTCTTGTTGCCTCTTGATTTTCAGGGTTATTTATATTCGTGCCCGAAGTGTGGCTTCATTGCATCATTGAATCATTAGCACTTGTTGCTCGTTTTGGAACTCATTTTGGAACATACAGTTTGTTTTTTGTCCAGCCACGTGATTCCTGTTTTATTTGCTAGTTTTGTAAAGCCTAGTTAGTTTAGATTTCAGTTTAAGTTCAGTTCAATCATTAGTACTCAGGTGTGTTTTCCCCATCGTGTGTAGTTTCTGTTAAATTGCTTTATTCAATAAATGACAAAATACCATTTTTTACATAGTTCTTCCATTTTAAAATTAAAACATTTTGGAACCAAACTCTTAAAATATTCTTAATCTCTTTGAATTTGTGAAATGTGAAATTATGAGACATTAATTAAGCATTCGTTAACAGTTAATTAATAGTTAACGAGTCATAGTTTCTAATTTATTACGCAATTATAAAAGCAGTTTATCATTATAACTATAAATGCATAATTAGCCGTTTATAACCATTACAACTACACACAATGAGCCATTAATTACGCTTTGGTTAACAGTTAGTTATTAGGCATTGTTTCAAATTTTTAATCTAAATTTCTAATTAATTAAGGACTGAAGTTGCAATTCATTGACTGGCTCCAGAAATGGCCAGATTCCCATTGACATTTTAAAAAGAGTAAATATTGTAAAAAGAAAAGTGCGCACCCTGTGTTCAATTAATTACCCACTCATTTTTTGGGAAAAAACAAAGCCTCCCTCTGTTTAATCAGAATGTAAACAAATCTGTAAAATGTGTACACAGTTTGAATTAGTTATAAATTGAGTTTTAATAAAAAAAGTTTTGAAAAAATGATTAGTATGTGTCTCGCTCAAGCCAAAGAAGTCAGTGGTTAATTCACTGTAAAAACCTTGTCATCCCATTGCTCATGATTTACAAATATCTCATGTACAGGTTGGAAGATTTCAAGCAGCTAAACCATTCTACCATCAACAAAAAAGTGCTTTAGAAAATAACACTCTCCAAGATAAACACACACAATTTTGAAATACCTCAGAATTTAGTCATAATGGGACTGAAGGTCAGTTACTGTCGACCTTAATTTTCTGTTTTTACTAGTATCTGGTTTTGAATAACTCTAAACAGTCATTTTCATTGACGTTACTATCTAAAAAGAACACTGATACGAAATGAGAAGAATATTTCCAATTCAACGGCTCATTGATTCCTCTCCAAATCCAAATGCCTCTTTCCTTTCTCAACGCTATTCCAGATATCATTTCAGCAGTACTTCATGTCAGCTTGTTGGCTGTACTGAAGGTCATGTTCTGTCATGGACGTGAGATATACTGATATCCACACAAACACCTTGAACGCTTTCTAGGACGTTGATTATTATTGTGGGCATAATGTTGCATTTCATGTTGATCTGGAAAGATCTGCATCCAAATCCAAAGGCTCCCACATGAGCTGATTCTTCAACAGAAAAATTGGATACTTTTTAAGCTTAGAGCACACAATTAAGACCATTTGAATATCATTTCACTCTGATAGATAATGATTTAAAGCTTAAATGTTTCAAATGAAACTCAATCTTTGCAAACATTTTGGTTCTACATAAGGATTTATTTTTATTGTGTGATTTGTGGAATAAATTCTAATGAGGTATGGGATCAATAAAATGCATTTGTAGCAAATTTTAGGCCTGACTGTGATTTGGTTCCTCAACGGGTAGCACTGTGGCCATCCATTTAGAAGGTTGCTGGTTTGACGCTTACTGTTGACCTTACTGGGAAGAGTTTGCATGTTCTCGCTGTGCTTGTGTAGGTTTTCCCCACAATCCCAAAACATGTGGTTAGGTTAATTAAATAATAAAAAAAAAATTATTGAATTTTTGTGTGGATGAATGCGTGTGTTGCCCTGTGTGGTGGCACCAGCAGACTTACGTGACCCCAAAAGGGAACAAGAAGATGAATGAATGAATGAATGAATGAATGAATGAATGAATGAATGAATGAATGAATGAATGAATGAATGAATGAATGAATGAATGAATGAATGAATGAATGAATGAATGAATGAATGAATGAATGAATGAATGAATGAATGAATGAATGAATGAATGAATGAATGAATGAATGAACGAACGAACGAACAACGAACGATTGATTCCTCACCTGTTCTCCTGATCTTTCCGTTTTTGTGCCAGGTATTTTTTCTTGACTTCCTGGAGCTCATGGGCCAGACGTTCAATCTCATACTTGTAATCTTCAGACTGGGATTCATGCATATTGAGCTCTGCGGTCAGTGCCTGGGAATGATAAAATATATATTTCCAACACATTTTAATAAATTCCACCTAGTTTCAGTTCATTAATATGTAGAAATATGTTGTTAAGGTAATGTTATTCCGTATTTAATAACGTTAGCTGTATTATAGCACTTTGAAAGTACAAATTTATAGATTTGAGGTGTGGTCATCTGATATCACAGCATTCACAGTCATCAGACAGGCAATAATTAAAAACAATTCTAATCAAAACAGGAAAGCCATTTGAAAAGCTCAGGAAATGCTGCACAATGAGCTGCAAAGCTAGACTTTTTCATTGAGAGACTGAATAAGAGAGATATTTCAAAGCAGGTGAGCAAGTGATACACAAAACAGCTTGACATCAATCTGATCGATAATAAATGAGTGTGACACTAAGTTTCTTTGATGAAAAGCTAAAATAGAAAATTGTGAAATGGAATAGTGTGTTTAGATAACTACCTGAAATCATGTTTATATTTCTTTTGTGTTAAAAATGTGAGATAAAAATTAAATTAGTTCATTATTGTAGCAATTTAACATGAGCTACGTACACCTTAGAGCACTTTCATTTAGCCTGTTGTTTATTATTGCCTCGTGAACACGTGTTTAAACAAAATGGTTAAATGTGGAAGAAAGCAGCAGAGCCCTATATGGGACTTCTTTGAAAATGCAGCGAGACAAAAGCAAGCGTATTATGCTGGAGACAGGCTACAATGAGGAACAGTTCTCAAATGAAAAAAAATCCAATGGATATTAAAGTAGGAGCGTCTTTTAGTAGGTCCCTACTATACTGTAACTATTCTGCACTAGTCTCAATATTTTGATTCATTATAATTACACAGATATCTACAAGTGTAATCTGACTAGTCTTTATTGGGGATATCCACAGTGTGATTTTGACTGGTCATAATACGCATTGAAGATATCTACACAGTTTTGTTATGACTTGTCGTAGTGTACATTAGAGATAGCAACAAATCTTTTTCAACCATTTATCCATCTCCAAACTGAAGATATCTATAAATTATAGTTTTGTATCCCAGCTAAGCCTTTGTTCATCGAACATCAATGTTCTTACCGAAGTCACACCAGTGTTTACACTGAGCACTGCAATACCCTCCCACAGTTCTAATCACGTATCTCTAAAAAATGACGACTTTAAGGTGACTTTTTTTCAGGACCGAACGTTTCCCTGATTTGCCCATTTAATTATTTTTTATATTCACTGGCTTTAAATGTCCTTAAATACAGCTGATTCGGGTCACATTTTGTGCATAATTAAGTGTCTTAGATGTATGGTTGCTCTTTTTCAATGGATTCAGGATAAGAGGAGGGAGTGAAAATACAAGACCACGCCATAGTTCAATTGTGTTTACAGTGGCCTTCCAATGGAGTGATGTCCATTTCAGGATACCAAGTGTAAGCTGGGATATATCCCAGATGATCCAGATGTCAAGCTTATTCTCTTCTCACCTGTTTCTATTCCCCCCTGCACACTTTCATTGATTAGCTCATCAGTCAAACCTGTGCTTTTTATCCCCTTCATGAGCACATCTGTGTCCTTGGATTCCTTTTGGACTGTCCCTTCGATAAACATCTGCATTTTCACAGAGGTCAAACATGGCATGATTTTCTTTTGTTTATAAAAAAAAAGGTTTCAACGAGTTTATCATTGAATCCCTCGGAAATATCTCCTGTTAATATGGGGAGGACTCAGTATCTTTACGTTAAAATTTGCCTGAGAAAATACTAAAATACCTTTTATACACCATAAGTCACTTATATCCTTATTGTTCATTGCTTTGTTGCATGCAGCTATGCAAAAAAGCATCTAAATATTGCAAAGCATCCAAAAGCCCATTTGTCAATTACTCGAGGCTGTTCCTAAAGCGGCCCTCACCCTTCAGTAGACACCTCTTAGCAATAAATGTGTCCCGTTCGTACAGTGGTGATCTATCGCTGAGGATGTGCCTGGGTTTAACACTAGTTTCTCCCTGTGAGCGAGGAATGGAGTGATTTCCTCTGTGGCGGCCCATTGATCTCTGCCAATCTTTACATATATCAGTCAAGCTCTCATTTTAATTCATTTAATGTGCTCCAAACCACCCAGAAAGAGCAGGTGATAGAGAGAGGTTGTTCTTTTTTCACTTAATGTTATTCTCCACATCACAACATCAAAGCAAACCAATACATTAGCACACAATTATTTTTGTTTAATTATTTCATTTCTTAAATCAGTGTTGCCACTTGGAAGCACGACGGAACAAGAGGAACGTCACTTCCCAGATCAGCAGGCGAGTGAGTGAGAGAGAGAGAGAGAGAGAGAGAGAGAGAGAGAGAGAGAACCGTGGGCTTGGAGCGAGATAATCTCTAGGTACAGCGGATCCCTGAGAGCTTTTGAGACCGGGACTGGATCCGCGAACAGTAGCTGGGCCGACGTGAGACAGATTGAGTGACGGAGCTGACGTCACACATGATATCATAATATTAGCACCTCCAACCGGTGTGGTGGACCCGGCTACTGTGCTCACCTGCAGACTGGGGTCCCTGAACCTGACCCTCCAACCTGCAACACCATGTGACTGCTGAGTGACTCTCCAAAACATATTTTGGTGCAGAATCTTTTTTTTTAATAAATGCTCTTGTGTGGTTTGGAACAGTGTGTGTGTCTGTGTCTCTCTCACCACCCACCACACTAGGTCTTCCTTAGCAAACTTCATTCTGGCTTGAGGGTGGAGCCTTTTTAAACCGAGACCTCTCATGCATTCCTGTACAGGGCTCTAGTGACTGTTTTCAATGAGACATCATTTCCAGACTTGGCTTCCATTGTCATTATCTACTGTCTTGATAGTTTTTTTTTTTAATATCTTGTTTTCCACTTTGTTGGTCTCTTTAAACTTCTTGATAATGTTCTCACTGCAGTTATTGACACCAGAAACTACTTAAGCATCAATCTCCATCTTGCAATAACAATTCTTTAATTCAAGTTGAAACTAATCTCTTTTGTCTTGGTATTACAAGATATGAATTCTCAGATATAGCGCAATTTAAATGTTTAACTAGGATAATTAGCCAAATTAGGTTGAATTGGCCAATCCAAACTGTGGTTTGTTCTAAAGCCAATCAAAGTAATAATTGCAGCAGTTTTTAATTCAAGTAATAACATGAAATCATACTTTCACTAGATAACGAAAAATAGAAAAGGGATAAAACACTTCCAGAGCATCAAACACTCAACAATCACTGGAAATCATTCAAAATATTCAAATAAACTGCAATTTTACTAATGTTTTTGTCTACAACCAAACATCAATAGATGTTTCAAAATGTAATATATTCAATAATTCAAACAAAATATGACCATCAAACCCTTACAACTTCAGCTAGCTTTGAACTCTCCTCTTTTGCTAACTGTAAAATCAAATCAAAACACAAAATAAAAAAATAAATAATCTAACATTCTCCCACTATTACCTCCCACTGGACCTACACCTAACACAGTCATCATCTGTTTATACTATAGTTTATATAAATCACACTGCTGTTGTCGCCCAAATGAGGTTTCAAGGTTTCTTCCAAAAGAGAGTTTTCCTTGCCACAGTCGCCCCAGGCTTGCTCATCAGGGACATATACACCACTTATTAATTAATTTTTTCTCTTTGTTGAGTTTAAACTTGTTGGTTTACTGTAAAGCTGCTTTGAGACAATGTCTGTTGTGAAAAGCGCTATAAAAATTAAACGAACTTGAACTCGAACTATTAGAGACAGCGAGAGAGATGTAGCTGTAAAGGGTTTTCTGGGATCTGTTCATATGAAAAGAATACAATAATGTCAAATAATGATAATGCCAAAACAAAATAAAAACTGTACTTCTTATTCTATTTCCTGTTGCCAGGGAGTCACATGGCCACATGTGTGTTTACAAAACCTATGATCTATAAACATGCTGCATACTGTCAATATGAGTGCACACAGTGGCTTTAATGAATGCTCAGTGGGCTTCAGTCTCAAGTGGGGTGACAAGCTTCAATCAAAACAAAAAAAGCCTGATTTATTTTCTATGAGTCTCATTAAAAGAGCTCCTCTTCTAATGTTAATTAGTCTTGGCTGGTTTATTTAGAGCTTTGTCAGTGATGCTAGAAGAGCTTTTCTCATCAAAACCATGAGAACAAATGACCAGAAAGCCATGCTTCCATCAGTGCCAAACCTTAGGGCTTTTATTTTGAAGTTCAAGGACGACAGAGAGTTTTTCATCTCCAGCACGACAGACATTCTAATAGATCAGTTCTGAAATCTGCCGAGCTAAGGATGTTTTTGGCCATAACACTTCGTCAAGCCCATATTTCAAGTATCTGTGCACTTTCTAGTGGCCATTTAGCTCATTTTAAACCTGGGTTCAGATTCCTTCTGTTGGCCACTATTACATCGTCAGACCCGGCTTTGAGATGGACATATATCAAGACCATATGGATATAATAAGGTCAGATAAGACTCATAAGTTTTTAACAGCTCTCATCTCTGCTTCTTGCCTTTTTAATGGGACAGGACGAAGCCGTTTAAAGAGAACCGACTCATTAAAAATGACATTAGTGGTCACCATTTCCAGAAGATCTGAACTCTTCATTAAGTGCTGAAGTAACGAATTAATCATTTTATGTGATGGTTAGAGAGAATAGTGCTGATGATAGAGGAAAACCAAGGATTTATTTGAGGGAAAAAAAACAAAACCAGATAAAGAATATGATGGTCTTCCTACCTTGAGTTGTTTCGTCTTCTCACGTAGTGTTCGCTGATAAACCTGCAGTTTTTCCACGGCCTCTGGTCCCGGTTGTCGAGCGAGGATGTGTTTCAACTCAACATAAAGCTTCTCTTTCTCCTGCAAACATTTACAATGGATTAATTATAACTCAACTGTTACATATTCATTACATGATTCATGCTATTTCCACAGTAACAAACCTTTGCATGTATACATGTCTCTGTTCATACAGGTAGAAACTAGGAAATCAAATGGTAGCAGTAGAAAATCAGGACATTTTAAAAACATTTTTTTACTAACTTATGAAACTCATTGGGATAAACTTATAAAATAGCTGTATCTAAAAATGATCCCAATCGTCTATTGTAATGCCAGTTTGGAAGATGGTTTTGGAAGATGAATATCAAACAATCATAATGTTACAGCTAACAAAAGAAAACACTTCTCAGCAGTTTCTTCTGCCGCATTCCTTTGTTGACCTTAGATGACCCAGTATCAGTAAATTACTTTTTTCTGATCAGGATCAAACCGCATTGATAGGACTTTTTTAAAGCTTCCATTAAAAACAGCCATAATGTTTTCCAAAATAATGTTAATCAACCATATCATTACTATATTCACAGAATCTTTTCATAAATCCTATAAAAAAAGAGCAAACTCATTCAGTCAGGGGCGACTGAATGCAGTGCTTTTTGTTCTGCTGTAAAATGAAAAAAAAAAATTCTCCACCTGAACATGATATTTATCAGTTCACTTTGAGTTTAGAGCATTCCTGAAATGTCTTATTTGTGCTAAGATCAAAAGCCAATGCAGGAAACAAAAAACATTGGATGAATTCAGAGAAATGATACCTCAGTCTTTCTGTGAACTAGCTTTATTTACACACGTATGTAGAGGAGAGAAAGATGACTAAGGTAACTAACAATCCACGCAGTATTGAGCATGTTACACAAACAGACACAAACACATTAGCAACAATGCTAATTAATGTCAGAGTATTGACCAGCTTGATCTCATCAATGCCATTAAACTGACCAAGTTACTCAAACAAAGAGATCGAGTAATAATACGTAGAGGAGGAGGAGAGAGAAAGAGAGAGAGAGAGGTGCTAAAAATAGGGAGTACTGACCAGTTTGAACTCAATCAATGCTAATAAATGCAAACTGTCTGGTGTCTAAACCGATCCCATTAAGGCTCTGATTTTTCCATGGAATATAAATGATGTGCCACTAGAGAAATCATGAATTCAGGGGGATTTAAGATGTCTGAAGGAAGATCGTTCATGATCTACAGGACCAGCATTCAAAATGAAGACACTCTTCACCTCTATGCTGTGCAAAACAGTCACAAACTCACTCTGACTATTGATTATCATGAAAGTCAAAAACATTTTCCCGCTTATGTTCCAACTGTTAGTTTCTTCTTTAGTGCTTTTCCTCTCCAGAGTTTCTCCACAGCCAAGGTGGCCATCTCGTCATAATGTCTTCAATAGGTTGACGGATGAATGATTGATGACTTAGAATCAAAACAAGGCTGAGATCAAACTGGGTCTCTGATGGTACCTTTCAAAAGTCTCTTCTGCAGCTTAATCAAAGAAGACATCACTCCAGTGGCCTAAAAACATTTTCAGGGTCTGGTCTGGTAAGCTTTGATTCTGTAATTAAAGTAGTATGTATGATAGACAAAGACCTGGCAACCTCTCACTGTATTTACCATAAAGATATGCTTGTAGATAGTAGTTTATATCTTCGTTACTATTGTTATATGCATATATCTGAATTATGTTTTATTTTAAAATATTTTGATAATAAAGTATTATACAAATTTGAACTGAATAGCTCAATGGGGTCAATGTTGGGCACATTTTCAGGTTTTGAAGGCGTTCAAAAACTCTTTACATCACTTCAGGAAGTATTATAGATGTCAGAATCCAAATATAGGAATATTTTGCAGTAGCATTTTTTAGTAAATCCAACTTAAACTTGATTTAAAAAAAATGCATTTAGTGAAATTGTGTTGGGCACATTTTGAGGGGCACCATAACACTTTTTTTTCCAGATTGTTTTGAGAATGTCATTTATATTATTTGCACACTTTGTGCACTAATGTATGTTACCTTTAATTTAAATAATAAACAATAATAGTATTTAGCATATAAAGTCCAGCCGCGTGGTAAAGTCCAGCATTCTCTTCGTGTCACCAAACTATCCTGTCTGTTCGAAACTAAAAGCAAAAAAGCCAACCCCCCAAAATTAATTCTCATTCACTTTTATCTTCTTTTTTTGAAAACACATGCAAAAATCCTGTTTCTCTAAAGCACTTCATTAATTCTGGAACTAGCCGGAACCTTAAAGTAAATGTATTTATTTTTCATTGATCTGTGATTTTCTTTTCTAATGCTTTAGTTGACTGAATAAACATCCAGATCCACTCAGAGTGGAAGGGAACACCACCTGAAAATTGAATCTATAAATGTCAACTTTGAGAGTGATTCAGTGAAAAATGACAAAAATAGCTTGAGCTCATTCAACAACCACATCATGAGCTATTCCCATCCCCATCTCTCTTTGTTCCTTCTCTTTCACTCAGTTCCAGATGAACAAATCACTCATTCTTTTGCATAAGAAATAATTCAACATGTTCCTAACAAACAGGAAGTGCTCGTTCTTATTGTGACATCATTTCCTTTGAACTGTCCAAAAGGCGAAAGTGAGATTCAGATTTTTTGAAGCAGTGATTTAAGATGTGACGTGTTTCTCCATTCAGAAGCTCTGTGAGTGACAGTGACAGTTTTCACACCCTTTCAGAGTTTCGGTTGACAATTGCTTGTCCTCTAGATTCTGACCTTTCTTCAACATCCACCCATGGCAGCTAGAGAAAAATTTGACAGCTTCATAGCTTTATTTTAGATGCTGTCTTGGTGGAATTCTAGCACATATTAAATTAGTATGAAAAGAAAAGCCAAACCTTTAGAAGTACGTCACAACTGGCAGATCACATTTAAGGCAAGTGGATTTAAATGGAATGGAAATAACAAAGCAGAGCACCAATACATTGAAAAATTGTAAAAATCATTGGTTATCTGGATACAAAATTTCAGTATCATAAATCAACCATTAAATTAGACCAAAAATGTTGAATGATATTCAGTTTTTGAGACTGAAATAGTCATTCCAGAACGTTGTACTTTGAGCAGGGTTGAGCAGCAATCTACTGAGTGGAATCCATCCGACTCTCAACTTTAACAAGATTCCAGTCACTACACTGACCACACAGCACCACAGCATGATGGAACCATCACCAAATGTAACAGTTTTTCTTTATGGAATGCTGTTTTGTTGTTTTGCCATGCATGCCACACCCTTGTTTTGCCATAAAACTTTATTTTAGCTTCATCAGTCAACAGCAACCTATTCCAAACTGAAGCTGGACTTTCCGAATGTGGTTTAGCATATCTCAAGCAACACTGTTAGTGGAATGGGCAGAGAAAAAGTGAAAAGTGTGCTGAATAGCTCAACGAAGCACAGTGGCACCATCTGCAGTAGGATTACAGTGTAGGTCTTTTGAGCTGGTCTGTGGGTTGACTGTGACGGTTCTCAGCATACTGAGTCGGCTTAGCTTAGATTTTTTTTTATTTTTTTTTGATCTGCCACCACATGCCTTAACTAGAATGGTGCTTCTGGTTCTCAAAATTTTCTTCACATTTATAACTGAGCTTAAATCTCTGAGACAGCTTTCTGTATCCTTCCTTCCTCAGATTACATGATGTTAAAAAAATTATACTCATTGCAAATTTTGTTTAAATAATTCTTGCACGTTTTTCCATAAATCATATGAATGTTATTTAATTTCTCAAACACCAGAAGTGAAATCTCAAGACAACCAATGATTTTTATAGGAAATCATTGGTTTCCCTAAACTTTTGCATACTGACAGACTCATCAAAATGTATAGTCGAAAATCTAATGGATGCAAATCCCCAGGATTGTATTTATAGTAACAGTATTATGCATTATTATGTTGTCTGTTTTAGCTTTCTTTCTTTCAATATAGTTTTACATCTCCTGGAGTAAACGTCTTATTTTATCTACTTAAATTGCAAATATTTGAGGGATCTCTGCTCACTGTAACAGTCAAGCTTATTCTATAGGCTAGTATGGATATGTGTCAAGGGACTAAACAATCTTAAAAACAACAATGTTGGACAACAAATCTACACAAAACAACTACAAAAACGAAATCCTGGGAGATTACAAGAAGGACATGCCTTTTGTTCAAGAGTTTTAGTGTGAATTTTTTTGTTTTTTCAGGGAAACCTGTTGAGATGAAATCACTGAACAGTGCATTCAGATGTGGTTCAAACGATGTAGCATTAGTGGAACACTTGACTCCAGGCCATTGGTTTCCTGGAACATAATACATTATAACATTTGCTGTGTTATATTCTAGGAAAGCAATTACCTGTCCTCAATATGCATGACTAATCTGCTGCGATCTGATGTTTGTTGTTAAGGTTAAGCAGTTTTCTCCTCATCAAACCTAACCATTACTGAGAGTCTGGGGCGTTTCTTGCACCTATTATCCATGAATAGAATGATCACTGTTAATCATCTGTCCGGATTTGTCTGCACGGATATTGAATCATATGATACGCACAGTCCCTCTCTTGTAATCACATTGCCTCAATGCAAATAATGCAGCAATTAGTGCCTGCGTCTGAACAAAAACAGATCCTGTTTTTTTTGTCTATCATGGTAGTACATTACAGTCACTCCAAGGTCATATAATGTAAGGACTCGAAGCCTGTCTCCAGAATTGTGCTTTTTGGTAGATAAACCTATGAAATGCTCACTATTGAGAGTTTGAAGTCACTGAGATTTATCTGCTGTTCCTGTTCTGTTCCAAAGGATGAATTATTCGCATCCTGCACTGGTTTTAGCTATAAATATCCTATAATCACATTTAGATTTTGAGGCTTTTTGCGGGTGGTTTATACTTTTAATTTCCAATAAACTTCCCTTTTGTGGGTGCTACTTTCATACTGAATACTGAACTCCATTGTCATTGTTTCGGCAAAGTGAACGCACTTTTTATTGGCTCTTTTTCTAGATGTAAAAAAGCACAGTAACAGGAAAATTCTGGATTTCGATGTCAATAAAGTAAAAAAAAATGCCTTTTTGAATTATACTATTATATATTATATTTGACACTAAACATACTTAATCATTTAAAACTCTAACTGCACAATTTTATTAACTTAAAGCTATGTTGCACAATGTATGAAAGATCAATTCTAAAAATTCTAAAGTATCATTTGAATAACAAGATTAAATCCCCAAGAACTTTTGCTCGTGTCTTATACGTTTGTGACGCTGTCTCGAGTTTGTTTCATAAGACTGAATCGATGAAAGGCCTCTGTCTGATGCTAATGGCTTTTTGAAAAGCCCACTTTATCATTTCCAAGTACAGCTTAAAACTCAAAGTGAGAAAAAAAAAAACTCTAAAACGATCGGAACTGAAATGGTAAAAGTAAAGTGGCCAGTTTGTCTGCCTCTTTCACATGAATCGAGGATGTTTCTTTCTCTCAAAATGCTTTTTCTCAATAAAGGCTCTATTGTAAAAAAAGAAATCTCTAACCACCACTCCATTCCAAAATTTTTAAGATTCATACAATAATGCAAGCATCCAGAGGATACGAGTCAAGAAACTTAATTTCATTGTAGATAACATAGGGCTTTCTGGGTAAATGAGGGAAATGGAAGAAGAAAACCATAGCAATTGATTCTTATTAGATGTTTTCAAAACATGGAAACACCTCTGCTTGAAATATTGTGCTAAAAACTATTCTATTAAAAGTACACCTATAAAATAAATGGTATTCTGTTATGAATGAGAAGCATGACTATAAATGCAGATTTAGGGAGGAATGGGAAATTGTAGTGAAAATCTGATACAAAGATACATTTTGTTTAAACATCATTTCATGAACTATAAAAAACAATTACCGTATTTTTCGGCTCATAAGACGCACCGGCACATAAGACGCACCCAATTTTAAAAGAGGAAGATCTAGAAAAAAAAGATTCTGAACCAAATACTTTTGTAAAATATTTTATATCAACTGTGTAAAAGTTAACAGTCAAACATGTAACAAGAACAGACAGTAAACAGTAAAAGTAACAAAAAAAAGGCTGTAATGTTTTTCTTTGCCCCCACTCATCATTCTAAAGTCCACCATTCGTTATCACCATCACTGTTCCAGTGCAACATTGCCCCCACATTAGTAATACCGTAATAGCCAGTAACATTGTCCCCAAATTACTATTAATAGCCAGTAACATTGTCCCCACATTACTAATAATAGCCAGTAACATTGTCACTACATTACTAATAATAGCTAGTAAGATTGCCCCCACATTAGTAATAATACAGTGGTTCTCAAACTTTTTTAGTCGAGCCCCCCTTTAAAAGAATCTGGGCACCCCCAGATGTAAAATAATAATTATTTAATAATTAATTAATAATTATTTTGATGTAAAATAAATGTAACTACTCCTTATTGTTAAATAACTCATTATTTATAGCTTATTTAAGTGACAATTCGGTTGCATGTGAGATGTACCGTTGAGATGATTTGAGTTTATTAAAGAAGAGTTTCAGTCATTGAGAGCGTTTTGTTTTCCACACGCGAGCGAGAGAGAGAGAGAGAGAGAGAGAGAGCACTGTGCACGCTGTGCATCTGTGCACCTTTGATTTTTGTCAGCTTATGAAAACCCACATAACTCCATTAATGAAGTTGAAATTGAAATTGATCAAACTGTCCAAGTTTGTGAAACTGTCCAAGTGAATGCTTAGCGGAAAAAAACCCCTCACAGACTGAAGACGATGCAGATCGATCATCATCTTATCGTCAGATAAACTATTAGCTGTGCCCATTTCACATCTTGAAATGTATTTTAGCGTGAGAAATCGGGTTTGTAGCGTGAGAGATCACTCAAATGCGAGAGTCTAACGTTCAATGTATGCTCTGTAGTTTTGCTCGTGAGCATGAATGCGGAAGCACAGCAACGCTGCGGCCAAAGGTAGTTTTTCCCCCCGTTTTCGTTACGACCGCGCTATGGCAGAGATGGGCGATGACGTCAGCGCGCAGCGCTGGGTGTACAAATATGGCCGCGGCTTCGGCTTAGCTCCGGAGCTCTTACGCCTCTCAAACGGCCGTGACCGGACTTCGCGGCGCTCTGCATTCGGTCGACAAGACGCACCAACTTTTCCCCCTCAGTTTTGGGGAAGAAAAAGTGCGTCTTATGACCCGAAAAATACGGTATGTATATTGCTGTAAATATGAGCCATTCCACCAAATTTGCCTGTAACTTTTCAAAATGTCTTTTTTTTTACTTGATTTCAAAACATTCCAAGTGAGTTATTCCAAGTGAGTTATTTAAATGCTTTATTAGGTTTATAATTATTACTAACCCTCTTGTTAATTTTTAACAGGACTTAGTTTTTAACAAGTAATTAGCAAATAAATGCTAAATAGCCCCATGATGCACATGATTATAGAACCAGGAAATCGGGCTGATTCACCTCTTTAGCAAATATGTGCATTTTTTACACTAATAAAATCTCTGAAATAACAGAATAGTGTTTTTAAATGATGCTTCAAAATATCTTTACAAAATCATCAAATATGTGAATAAGAAATTAAGAGAACTCCCCTTTGCTCTCTCCATGGTCCAAGAGTAAAGTGAGGGAGATGGTTTAGGGTAACAGGAATAATGTATATATTTATTTTTTTATCTAAGGAAGTATAGATATTTGTGTAAATAAATGTATTTGAAACAAACGTTTTATAAGGATTTACATATCAATGCAAAAGAAATGTTGTACACATGTTGAAAAAGGTGTTGTGACCTTTAAATACACCCACCAGAGAAAGTGAATTTTCCTTGTTTATCTGCAGCCAAGGTTTTTGTCACTGGACAGTCTAATAAATCGCCAACACATTGAAAGGCCAATCAAAAACCTCCAGCGAGATCTTCTCACCTGTAGCATAAGCTCTTTCTCCACAACCTCCTGAGTCTTAGCAATCAGTCGTTTCTGGAGAGAATGTATCTTCTGAATCAGTTCGAACATGTTCGGATCACTTGCCTTATCCAAAAAGAATTCCACAAAAACAAATTAGAATAGTTACTCAAATGTGAAGCTTGGCAAAAAGCCAGAGTGAGCTCAAACCTCAAGTTTCCTCCAGCGGTGAACATTCATGGGATTGCTGAGCTCATCTTCTAAAGCACGACATCTCCTCCTCTCTTTCACCAGCTCCCTTTGCATATGAAACACTTCCTCTCTGCCACCAGAACAAAGAAACCATGCTACAGTAACTTTGCATTGCTATTCAGGCTGCAATAAAAGCAACAATAACAGACTAATTTATAGTCAGCCGTTCAAAGCCTCCCGCATTCTGGCAGCACGCAGCAGCACTTTGAAAATGAGTTCGCGCCAGAGGTTTTAAAAGCCAGCACTACACTTATTTACTTACGCACGGCAAAAAGCACACAATGCAAACACGAGGAAGAGTGGAAGCGAGAGGGAGAAACAAATCTCTTGGATCTAATATCGACAGGTTATGCTCGCAGCGTAATCCCCGCCGACCTTTCCCTCAAAGAGCACAGTATGTTTGAAAGACTCTTGTAGACGTGTGCTTTTCAATATGTTCACCACTGACATCCCAAGATTGTCAACCAAAATATCTACAGCTAAACGATTATTTAATGGGAGAGTTTTAAATGACATCATCAAAATGTCATGCTCAGCTTTTAAGTATAAAGTGAAATTTGGTGTCATTTGAAAGATAACATTTCTTAACATATGTTTCCACCAACACACACACCCACACACGCACGCACACACACGCACACACAGACACAGACACACGACACATTTTATATATTTTATATGTATATTTCTAATTACAGAATTTACCATTTTGGTCCATTTCTGCGAGGTTAAAAAAAGATGGCTTAAAAAGTAAAAATTCTGACTTGGTAGATGCCTAATCTAGAGCATTGGATAATACCAAAATTGCAAGAATTTTTTAATTATTGACGCTTTAGACATTTATTTCTCTAAATTTCTCACAAAATTTTGAATTTTTGAATAATGTATAATGCTAATATGTATAACTTACTCGTGGATTTCATGCAATACTACATCCATTCTGTTAAATGAAAAAATTCTACTGATTTAATCTTTCTTCAATTGCTCCTCCATTCATTTAGTCGTACAATTCCACTATAGCTTTGAAATCCAACTTTAAAAACATATTCTTCCAATGGCTCTCAGTTTGAGCTGCTCCAAACAAAGGTTCTGTTCATGTGAACAAAACTGGATTAGAAAAGTATTTAAAAAAATGTGACAAGTGCACAGACCACTGTAATTCCTGATGTGTACTACATCCCATTCATCTTAGTCATGGGTCGTTCTACTGCACTTTAGACAGCACAATAGTGCCCAGTAAGGATTTCCTGTCCAGATTGGGAAATAAAAAGCATCCTTTCAATGTGCTTGCCTCTTCCGGAAATCGGCATTCATTTCTGCATTTCAGTTGCGGTTTTGGCAAAGCTTTTTGTTTTTCTGCTATCTTTGTTCTCTCTTGTCTACGCTGCAATGATTTTGTCACAAAGTAGAAACAAATCTTTTCAATCAAAGTTTCAAATCTACAACTAAAAAAAAGACAGATTTGCAATGCAAAGAAAGACATCTGTGGAGGGAGCTGAAGGTTTGAGTTGCCTCCGAACTTTAATGAGTGAAAGGATCTGCAAAGAGGGGTGGGACAAATAAGTACAAACCTAGTGCCAAAGCAAATGCATGACCTGAAGATTTATGTCACAAATTAAGCAGATTTTTAAAAAATTTCCATCCCTGATAATTTCTTTGTTTGTCTGAAAATGATCAGACAAAGCAGGGGGGATTAAATACTTATTTTTGCCACTACTAAGGGGAACATAGTACTAATACTTGATACTTAATTACTTTAAAATGGGATTTAACAGTACCTGGGCCACAACAAACAAGCGTTGCAATAAAAAAAGCGTAAAAGCCATTGCACTTCTTACTTTCTTTACACAGATTGACTTATTTTCAACCAAATACTCATAAACATCCCTAATCCCCTTCTCAGTGTTGCCTTAAGTCATTGCTCTAAATGTAAGACAAAATATCTCTATCACCAGACAGACATCACTGGTGTCTGGAGGTATCTCTCAAGCCTCTGAGACAGCCTCAGGCAAAGTAAGCAGCCAGTGGTAGCATCTGAATGCAGTTTGGATCAGAAATATGGAAGAGTGTCTGGTAAGGAGTCTGGGCTATAATTAAGAGATTATGGTTGATGGGAGAATCCATCCACTATTTTGGTATTTTGGGCACTAATCTTTCATTTTTAGTTTAATCCTTGATTTGTTGGAGCTCCTTAGTTAATCGAGTTATACAAAAAATGCACCAAGACCAAAATAAACATTTTTCATAATTATTGTGACTGCTCTCTTTCAAAACACACCAGCTTTTTTCCATTCTGATGTACAAATCACCCGGTTTGAGCTATCACAAACATCATTGCATTTCATCTGAAAGAGTCTAGTAGAACGAACCTATTGAATCAAATCTGTGCCAATTTTACAAACAAATAACTTTCCAAACAAAGTGTAACTTGACTCGCAAAAAAAAACAAAGAACTAAGTAAAAGAAAGGTTTTTTTTTGTTTCTCGTAGCTTTGTTGCTCAAACGAGTTTAAGAGGACTGCGCTCAGGTTGATGCGTTTCTTAGAAATGTGGTTGCTTACAAGACAGCAGTCAATTTACAATAAACTCCAGAAGCAAGCACTGAAAAGAAAAGATAAAGTGTTGTCCATTTGCCGAAAACCAACAAAAAAGCTTAAACAAACATATATAGTGGTACTAGTCAACTTTTGGCAGTATGTATATAAAAGATCTCTCCAATTTTCAAATCTGTAAACCTAAGATAGTAAGAAAAGCTAATAAGTGCTAAAGTGGCTTTTTACAATATATAAATGGATAAAACAACAATTGTTAGAAAACTCATTCATGAGAAAGTTTTGTCAAGATAGATTTATTTCTTAACACGTTTTTTTTTTTTTTTTTTTTTGCTCAAATCGATTTAAGTTTGTTGGAGTCAAATTATTATTGTTTGAAAAGGTTCCTTGATTTCCAAGCCTCTTGGTGAGTGCACACTGTTTTCTATTACCTTGTCTATCGCTATCATGTAAATAAATCATCGTGCTACTTCTGTCAGCCCACAAGCTCATAGCAGACAATAATATATTGATTATTATTCATATTGAGTTTTAATTTTATTTATATATATATATATTCAAATTTAATTCATGTCTTGATGGTCAGTTTTCTCAAATGAATCTTATGTTTGTCTATTTTCACTGTAATTGTAAAGCTGGAATTGTACAATAATAATTAAACTGGGGTATATAATCAAGATAAGGAATATAGATCTAAATAAAAGATGTTTTAAGAAATGCTAAAACCAGTTGTTGCAGATATTCTGTAAAAGAGCAGTAGGATTACGATTTAAAACATCACCTTCTAATACGAGAGAAAATTAAATACGTTTGAAGTGGGAGCATTAATGACAACATATCACAAAGTGCAAGTTGTGGTTAAAATAGTAGCAAATTATTTTCAACAATTTTACAAATGTAATATTCCAACATATGCAAAATCTACTTTAAGCGTATCTTACTCCATCCCTCATTTGAATCAAATTCAACAAGCTTCATGCAGAAACCTGGTTTTATCTAAGAGATTGGGGTTTTGGTTTGATGGAGAAATGCAGCGGATCATTGGATGTTACAAGCAAGATTCCAAGTAGCTCAGTGAGCAGACAATACAATGCTTTTTTTTCCACGCTTATGAAATATTCATACATATCTGAATGGAAGCAGATTATTGGGAAATCTTTTGTTAGGAAAACACTTGGAGTGTTTCCAGGTTGCCATCTAATTACACTGAGAAGAAGGCGTGTGCGTTATTGATGAAAATGAAAATCAACTATTTCAGTTGATGATTTTTTTGTATTGTTTTAAGAAGATGTTGAATTCAACACAATTTTGACACCACTGTGTGAAAATAAGCCATTAAATAAATATACCTGTGGAGTCATACTTGTGATACAATAGTGGGTTGTGGAAGCGCTTGCTATCTTTAGCAATGAGGGAAACACAAGGGAAGCAGGCTTCAAATTTCTCTGTGAATTTTATGTCTCAGGCTACGTTTCCAATAATTATATTTGTTCAATTTGATAGTTTGCTCTTTCCACTGTGAAAAAAAAAACAGGTAAAAAAAGGAAAGGAAGGGAAAGTAGTCGCCATCACCCTGTGCAACTGCGTGTATATGTGCTTAGCTGACCCCATCTCCTCACAGGTGGTTTTTGTTCCAGTCCTGCTTCAGTATATACTGGCAGCTTTAAACAAGACAAGGAGAGCTTAGTTAGTAGAATCAGGTGTGTTTCATGAAGGTTGCATCTAAACTGTCCAGCCCTCCTTGCTCACCTCTAACTGCAGTTGATTTTATTGTAGCGCAGATTGCTATGATTTTACAAACAACGATCCAGATGAAGTGAACCATCTCCTCTATCGCCTCACTATCTCTCTACTCTTCTCTCACCTTCAGACGACCCTTAGTAGAATGTGTGGGAAAAATGCGACACCAAGCGGATCCTACTCACGTCATCCAAAAAGCCAGCTTTTATTGGTCGTTTCACTTTTTGTTAGCACCACTCTTTCAGTCAGATGTGTGAGTTCCCATTGGCAGCCATGCTTTTCGATCGAGGCGCATTGTCGAACCGAAACTTCGGATTGGTGCGTAGAGGGGACATCAATAACACAGTCAGAAACCATCATTAACAAAGTAATTAGCCATCAATAACACTGTAACAAACCATCAATAACAAAGTAATTAACAATCATCAACACAGTAACTAACCAGTAATAACCAATACCGTACCAAACCATGAAAAACAAAGTAACCTACTTTCAATAACATAGTAACTAACCATCATAACAAAGTAAACTGATGGTTTGAAATGTAATGTGGAACCGTATTTAAAGCGTTGAGTTTGACAACATGTGACATTTAGTTTGCATTGGATCGGGATTAATTTGGCTTAGTGGAATTCTGACCTTTCGGTACTGCTCTAGAAAGGGGAGGATTTTTTTTGGAATATATATTATTAATTTACTTGTTTTTCTTTTCTGTGAATGTTTTCAAATTTTTAGTTAGTTACTTTCAAGGTTCAGAAAAGAAGAGTGAGAGAGAAAAACCTCCAACACCCTCATCTATAGAGCCGAGCTGAGATGTAACTTCCTGTTAGTGATGTAACTTCCTGTTCTATTACAGAACATAGAGGTAGGATGGGGTTGGAGGCTTATGTATTAATTATTTTAAAATTTGAACTTCTATGCTTTTAAAAACAATCACAAATTTTAAAATAATTTAAGTAGACTGCAGCTTGAGAACAGTCATCGATTGCTGGATGTTACAAATTGAAATAAATGACATTGTGGAACATTACACGATTTGGAAAAACACTATAAACAAGATTGGAGGAATGGAGGAAAGCAGAGATACGTTCTAGCAATTATATCCAAGAAGCTATTATATAATATACGGCTGAGCTGTAAAAGAGAAGTTAAAATGTAAAATCTGCTTTTTTTATACATATGGGCTTATTTGGGAGAAACTCTTAGAAAATATTCTATAAAACAGAGATGCATGGAGAGCAGTGGAACATATACTAATGCTCTTGCAAAAGCTGTTTTAATTGACGCAAAGTGCATGTAAGGATGCCCCAAGTTAGGCAAACATGATTCATTTTGGAGCGAGAGCCACTTGGAAATCATTTGAAATTGAAAAGACTCCTCATTACAGCAGACAAACACTCAAAGCAATCATTAGTTTCAAAGCTGGATCAAAGAATAAGTGTGTGCACATAAACACACACGTTCACATCAATGCTCTGTGCTCCATATTGTTCATTCCACTCTGTGACTGATCGGCTAATGAATATTCCAAGCACAGATTAACAGGGTTTAGCTCATTATGGTAAAATTCACCATAGCATCATTTACAGCAAAATTACAAAGTTAAATCCATATATGGCTCAAGGTCCACAATTAAAAAAAATAACATTAAATATTCACTAAAATGATTCATGTAAGGAGCTACATTTTCTTCTAATGTCTTCTATCCAGTCGAACTGGGGTGGCAAGTGGCATAGTGGTGAAGTTGGTCATCAGTGGAGGGTTGGCGGTTCAATCCCCACCAGGTCAATTCTGCTGATGTGGTCTTGGGCAAGCCACTACACCCACATTGCCTTGGCGAGAGGGAGGCTAAAGGGGCGAAATGGCATCCACATTCACTGCCCCAGGGCAGCTGAGGTATTCCAAGCTAGTTTATCACCACCAGTGAGGCCCTATCCACACATACCCAGGGACATTTCTGCAAGGTTATGCTGTTCATCCACCTGCAAACACCGTTGTTTTCATGTAACTTGTATTTGCATCATTTTGAAAATGCTGAAAAAAACGTTGTGTGGACAGTGTTGTTGAAGGTGGGGTTTGTTATTGTTGTCATGCTCTGTGCTTAGTGTTGTCCTGGTGAGTTCATCTTTGGTGCATTTATTATTCAACATTTACCACAAATAATGTTTGAAATATCCACTATTAATGAGTTTATTTGTTTGAAATAAGCTGTGATGCATAAGTATACATAACTAATTTTTTTTCATTTCATTCATAAATGCATACAGGGGTCTCCAGTACATGAAATGAAATGAAATTTATCCATTCCATCTATTTTCCAACCCGCTTCTTCCCTTTCGGGATCGCGGGGGTCTGCCGATGCCTATCTCCAGCGCACATTGGGCAAGAGGCAGGGGTACACCCTGGACAGGTTACCAGTCCATCGCAGTAATTTAAATTAATTGTATTTAATTGAAACATTATTTTTAAATACTTGATGGAATGAATGCATTGTAATTTTAAAACACAGAAAGAATCAAACACAATTATTCTTTTTTTTAGTATTGAGTATCACAATTAGGATTGTTATGGTCAACAATGAAAAAGGTACCGGTAACTATGCTGACCATTTCTTTTAGACATAAATTCAACTTAAATTGTATTTATTTTATTGTATGCATAATATATTTTAGTTCCAAATTCACAAAGCTTTCATGACTTATGTTCATGATAAACTAAAAAAAGCTGTAATTACAACCTTAAGCTCTACAAAAGCTTTCCTTGCAACCCATAAGCCACAATCAAAGGCCATCAAAATAGTAAACGTCATGATGCTACGAAGGAGGATGAGGTAATGCCTCCAGGGCTTCTAGCTGAAGATATTTTATGATATTATTTCACCTTCATAATGAAAGTACTCCCACATAACCACAAGCAAACATGCCAGCTACTGGGAAAACAGAAATCAAAGAAAACACGAGTCCCACCCCCCTCTTTCATCACCATGAACCACATGGAACTGGTGGCTAAGATACCATGTAAAAAATTGTATGCATTAACATCACGAACACAGGGCTTGATTGCAATCTCGCATCATTATAATTAATACGATGGTTGTATTGCCAATCATTCCTTCTCTTGCCAATCAAGTGGCAATGAAGAAAGAAAGTTCCCTTGTTGGAGATTCTAGAGATCTTTATCTGATTTTTGGATCGTTAATACATCTATGCATTAATTTATTTAGTGACAGCACCACCAGGGACCCCAGACTAGATAAACCAACACATAGAGGCATCAAATCAAATTTCTCACCATAACACCTTCCGCTTCAGTACATGAGAACAGTGCTATAGGTCACTCCACAGAGGAACGGATCAACTCTCATCTGTATCTCTCTAGAGCATCATTGGCCCTGTTTCCACCTAGTATTAACATGTGCTTTCAGTGAACCAAACACAAATGGTCTGCTGAGGCAAATTCACTGAAATCCTTCCTTTTTGGTAAAAAAATCACCATGAAAAGAGCAAAGACAATCTTTTAAAGATTGAATAAACTGATTCCTGAACTCTGTGAATCACAGAGACAGCTTATAATGCCATAAAACCTAATGGTAAAGACTAAAAAAAGATTTTTAAAATATATTAATCCATCTCTCAAATGAAACAGGTGTCTAGTGCGCAAAATCATTTCAATACAGTTCGTTACTGTAAATGAAAAGTCTGCCACACATCCAAATCCAAATAAAGAATGTTGCCAGTTCCTCATGAGACTTTCCTTTCAAAGAAATGTCCCAGAAATCCTCTTGCCTAAAGGACTTATCGCTTCTCCCAGGCACCGATCTGCTTCAGTCAGCATCTTTGGGGGAACTACACGGCGCTGATGACAACAATAATGACTAAAATGTGCCACCTGTTTCCCAGAGAGGTCTACAGAGCGCTTGGCATCAGAGTTGGGCATCCACTCAACCCATCTGTTACACAGTGACTATCTGAAAGTACCACCAGCTCATTCATATTCACATATGTAGGGACCAATTTACAATTGGAATCATGATGTCATTATCAAATGGAAAATCTATATTTTTAATAACTGGTAGACAGAGCTTTACTGGCTTTAACTGGTAGACAGATTAAAGCAACCTGTCCACAATTACAAATCCGGTTACTTGGTCTGAACATAATTGACAGACAATGGAAGAAAGTGCTAAAACTAAAATCATTATTACGTCGAAATGATACCAATCGAGAATTGTGTAAATCATCAGTTGGATTGGATATGGCAGTGCGAATCTTTCTCGTTGGCACCACTTGTTCGGTCAGATGTGTGATGTACCATTGGCGCCTATGGTTTTCGATCGAGGTGTGTTGTCGCACGAAAATTCTGATTGGGGTGTAGAGAGGCCTTAACTTTTACGATGGCACATAATCAGTAATCTATGCATAAAGTTCAGCTTGAATTAAAGTGGATTTAAAGCTTTTTTTCATGTAAAGTTTGAGCACCTTTAAGCGCCATGTGACATCACGACTAAACTGAAAAAAATAACATTAACATTGACACATTTTCTGATCAAAAACAGTGATTTGGTCACACTTTTGGATCAAATTACTTTCTAAAAATCATTTTCTATGCATTCGGTCTTTATTTTGATGAAGAAAACCCAATGAAAACTCTCTAGGAAGGCTTTTACTTGGAACTGATTTCTATTATGCATCTTTTGTGATGAGAAATGAGAGTGTTATTGAAAGCGGTTGAATCCCAGCTTTTAAAATATCAATAAACATCTTGGAGGGTCAATACTTAGAAGAGAACAATCTGACAAGGACCCAATTAGCTTCCTTCCTCTGTGACTTATGTATCGTTGACTGAGGCATCACTGTTGTCACTAGATATAGAGTATAGAAAAGCTTTCAAACACCTGCTTCTGTGATCTTTGAAGAATAGGTTGAATAACAACTGCTTAGTCGTGTTGAAGGATGACCCTGAATCAGTAGTTGAGAATAACTAGTAAGGCATTGGGTATAGAAGTATACGTCTCAAAAAGAACAACCTTCACGCCGACTCTGCAAATCAATTTCTGACGACAAACATGTTTTAATGTTAAGATTGCCTTAAGCCTTGTTCAAGAGAACCAGTATCATCAGTTTCCAAAAAACTGCAAGCAGAAAAACTTTTTAAGCTCTACTTTACCAATACTATAGAACTGGAAAATACCTGAGGTCCTCGACATTTGAGGCAGTCTTGTTGAGGATGTTCTTTTCTCGTCTTTGCTTCTTGATCTCAAGCTTCAGGAGCCTGATGTCCTCCAGTCGTTCATTGTACTGGACATCGTTCTTGTTCATGAGGGACTGCTGGATTTTGATCTTTTCATACAGCAGAGCCAGCGCATCATTTCTCTTCACCAACTGTGTCCCGAGGAGGTCGCGCTCACTTACTACCTTGATAAAAAAAAAACAACACACACAACCACACAATAATTCAAATGAGGATTCAAAAGTAGCATTCGGTATTTACTGGTTGCACATTGTAATAGTAAAAATGTTTTGAATCTTATTTTGTTCCGAGATAGAACAGGAAGTTGCATCACAAATACAACAGGAAGTTACATCACTGAGGTTACATAAATGAGGTTGCTGAGAAGTGTTCCAAAAACACTTGGCTCTTTGATACCTCTATTGACCCCCCCCCCCCCCACACACACCCCCACTCCTCTTCCCCTCCCCCGCTCAAAATAAAGCAGTGTTTCTCTCTAATCCCAGTGAAAGCAGGAACTGAAATAAAAAAAAAAATGTGTTAATTCATTTGAATTTAAGTCGCTTTGGATAAAAGCGTCTGCGAAATGCGTAAATCTTCTTAAAGCTTGCTCCCAGAGTCTTCTATAATGGGTTATGAGCAATTTGAGAATGAGAAATTTTCACAACAACCTCCTTGTTTGTCCATGAGTAAGTCATTTTCATTTAAAAAGTTGGTTTTAATGTTTATGGTTGTATTGTCATGTGATAATTCTTCTGGCCAATCAATGAGCTCTGCAACAGGATGTTGTGTCATGGTTTTCTGTCCAATCAAAGAAATCACTGTGGTCTGCCTTTAGAGCCTCTCCAATTGGGTCTTAAAGAAAACAGAAAGCAGAAAAGCCCCCTTAGGTAAGTCAACTCAAGCTGTGCCATTACAAAACAATTGGAAAAAAGCGGTAAGATGTGGATTCAGTAGGTTGCAGTAGAAAAACTGCCCAGACTCTATATCCCATCAGCCCAAGCACAACCTTCCTGTCACCAGCAAACACTCATTGTCAGAGCAAAATCAACTCAGTGTTTAAGCAAAAACTCAATGTGAGAGAGATGTCAATCTAAGGTCTACTTGGTTCAGAGGCAGTTGAATCCACATCTTTTGGACGTCCTTTTAGTGTTTTTAGTGTCCTTCGCCTGTCTCTCAATAATAGTTAACATTTTTTTTACATGAATAAATTTGAATTTATTACTCTTGCTTCTGTGCTCTGCCAAGTATAGTCTGAGTATCACATTTGTTCAGAAAGCCACATCTTGTTGAGTTTGTTTTGAATCAAGTTTTAGTTTAGCGCTTTGCCTTCTCATCGTTTCTGTGTTTCTTCAGTTGGACTTCAGCATTAAACGTGGCTTTGGAGCCACCTCTGCTATACCACAGCTCAAAATCATGACAGCCCGCCTCCAGGCAGACAAGGAAACTGAGCACTTATGGAAAGGGGGAGTCAACTTATGAATATCTTAAATACTGACATCAATTTGCCCTTTTCCCTTGTGAAGTTTAAAACTGCATTTTCAAAAAGTAAACTGAGGCTTTTTTCGAAATCCCCAAATTAGAAATGTGTGCTCTGCATTTCACCCATTCAAGTGCATGCATGCGCTTGGATGCAGTGGACAGTTACTCCATGAAATGCATTCAGGAAACTGGTTCCAAGCTCAAACGTTTCCTCCTCCCCACTGCCTCGCTTCCCATTCTCTCCTTTAAAGAGAGCATGACCCTGGTCTCTCGGGGCTTTCTTAGAAGTGCAACTCCAGATCTAATGACTTCTGAGTGAACACAGATTACTTTCCCTTTCATCCAGTCGGCAAATAGTGCATTGGAGCAGGAAGTGATGTACCTGATCGAGCTCTTTTTTCTGCCGGATCTGCTCAGCTTCAGCCTCTGTGATGATCTTCCGCAGCTCTTGCTCCTCAGCATGCTGCTTCTCAATCAGCTGCTTGGTCTCTTGAGCCTGCTGCCTCATCTTCTGGAGATCACCCTGAAGAAAGAGACTTGTCTTAATCAATAAAAAAAGGTGTGTATAGATTGCAACATGGGAATAGGAGTGAATTCTATTGCTTTTTAATTCCCCCGTTTAGTCTTGGTTTTGGTAGCAATATGACTCTTCTTGGTTTGGCTAAGCTCTACTTACCGCCATTTGCCTTTATGTTTCACCAACTTCCAGTTCCTGCTCTAAATGGGCTTGCTTTAAACATGTCACTCAAGACAGGTCACTCTACTAAGTCATTCAATATTTCTTGCGATATTCAAAATCTACTAATAACCAAATAGAACCTTCCGGATCTGGAGATTCATCTGAGATTCATGCTGTCTCATACGGTATAAACCGCACGTTTAGCCTATAACTTGCCTAGATGGACATTTTGACAAAGAACTTTGGATTTATGATTTTTTGAAGTTGGGAAAGAAGGCAAAATTCAGCAGGAAGCTCCCTTCGGAGGAAGATGGTAGTATTTCATCAGGACGTTTGACTCCATCCATCTCTGTCTCTCACGATTCTCTGACACTCATTTCATCGCCTGAAGCAAACGTGGTGGGGTAAACATTGAGGTCTGCCAAGAAAGTTGAAAATAGACAAAAAAGGTACAAGAAATATATAAAGAGACAGAGGGGAGACGGGTGTTTAATGCTTTTTTTCTAACATTCATCCCAGGAGGGAGAAAACATGAGAGAATGAAGGAGAGTGCGAGGGAGAAAGACAGGGTCAGGTGATCATGCTGAAAACTACACGCTCTTGTTCATAAATAGTGTATGATGCTTTTGCAAAGGCGTTTTAGACATAAATGTCCTCTTGTATATTAAGGTGAAATTGTCAACGTGTTTTCTGAAACAATACGTGATAATATTGTGAAATAAAATCTGTTAAAAATCTTTATTGATTGGAAAGTAGTGAAATTAACTGTTAATCATTATCGATATGTCAATGATCATTTAATCTGTAAAGGATGTAGCTCTTTAAATTTATTATTGCTTGAAATGTTTCATTAATATCGTAAAAATGTGAAAGAACAACGTGACAGTAATTCAAAGACACAAATATAATTCTTTCGATTTTTATGTGTTTTTTATTTGTGGTCATATTTTTGATTTACGTTTGCGGTTGTTCTTCACTAATGGGTCACCAATCCTACAGTACAAATGCGAATAGACACAACCACAATAGGGGGGCGCTAGTGAGCTCATGGAGCTTTGGGTTGTTCATATAAATTCCATTTCAGCTGAAGGAGATGAAATCCGGAAATGGCTGGTACATTGCTTCTCCTCTCGTATACAATCCATCTGTGCGGAAGGATCATGTACGCCGTTGGACCAATTGTTTCATCGTTTTATGTAAAAATGGTCTGGTTAAACAGAAAACCTCATTTGTTTATGTATATTTGCATGTAAATGAACCATCTACAGCCTCGAGATCTCACTAGCGCCCCCTAATTCCGTTACGCAATCGGGTGATCGGTGGCCCATTAGTGCACAACACGACTGCAAATCAAAAACACTAATATAATACATAATTATATTAAATATAATGTTGCCATATTTAGTAGTAAATATTACCGTACATCAATGTCTAAACATTAATATCCTTTTTCTTTAGAAATTAAAAATTTTATAGCCTGCACAAATAAAGGAAGGAATTTGTCATGCACTTTTAAGATGAGCGTTATATAACTAAAAAACATGTAAGACATTATGGCAAAGTTGGACATGCCTCAGTGTGAGCACAACACCCTTCCAAGTTTATATATAATTAGAAATGTGATAGTTTTGCAGGACTAATATGCTGTTTGGGCCAATTACCAGGAAAGTTACATAAATTACTTGCTCATATCATGTCGTGTGATGTGTAAAGCTTAGAAGGGGTGTCCCAATTTATTTTCAGCCTGCATACACTTTTTTTAGCTTATCCCCCCCAATACTCAATTTCAAGGGCTAAGGGGTATGAAAGGGATCTCAGCCTTAATCAATCAACACCTGCAGACAATGGTATAATAAACATATAGATCATGCATAAAAATATAACACCTACAATAAAGTCAACATAAAGCCAAAGCTTGTTTCGGGAGTATAGGTAAGTGTAGGGAAAGGCCATGGCATGTGATCCACAAATAAGTAGCAGCTACCTATACACTCTTGCAGCTTGCTTTAAAAATAATTACTTTCTTTTAATCATAACAAACTGAAATCCACTTTCTGGTCAGTGCTAAATATTTACAGAGAGGGAATGGAGCATGTAATAAGATTTCTCTGAAATCAATGTGGTCTAGAGAGTTTCCTAACCACCAATGGAGCAAACTGTCCCCTTATTACTTATCTGCTCAAGCCTCTCCACCCCATTGAAGAACATGCAATCAATTCTCATATGAAGCAGACTAACAGCCAGATTTAGGAGGGGGAATTACTCACACTCTTGTTGGTAAATTCAGTTCATTCAAATGTTGAGGCACAGGGACCGACTTGGATTTGTTTAACCGTCACATATATAAAGGAACATACTGAAATGGATGGAAAAAGTCTGAGCTATATAGAATGAATTCTGGGTGAAATCATTTGTGAAGTGTTCTTAGAGAACATCTTTCTTGGTCGGCATGCCAAGGCTTGTGGAATGAAGAATAAGAAGAAGAGCTGAAAGGTCAGTGTCTTGGCTCTGAAGAGCTTGTGCAGAGCTAAGAACCCAGCAGGACAAAAAGGGCATTGCTTCCTGTGAAGCAACCCTTAAATCTAATAAACACTTGAAAATGGCCTTTAAAAGATGAAAACTCATCACTCTTTACTCATGTTCATTTCAATGTCTTTCTTTTATTTGTAAAGTTCAAGGGACATGAAGAAAAAGGTATCTAAAAAAAAAGATTTAAATGTTCAGAGTGCTTTTTAAAGTGTTTACAAGATAAATATTTAATTGAGTTCTAAATGCACAAACAAATTAAAAGAATCAATCAAAAAATTTAAAAACTATTAAATTTTCTGGATAAATAGATTTATTGTGATCAGTAGCGCTGCTCCCACACAATATACAGTCTGCATAGGGCACCAACTGCAAGATGGGGGCACAATTATCTTGTTTGTTCACAAGTAAAATGAATAGTTATGTATTAATAATAACTTACTACTGTTATATGCTTATATTTGCGTGTATGTGATATTTAAAAAATTTCCTCGACCCACGTGTTTACGCCGTTGAAGGAGATCTGCATGGTTTCTATTTCACACCTGATTTATTGTTCAAAGAGTGTCTTTTAATCCGTGGCAGATTCACCGCTTGATTTTCAAGCTTTGAACAGCGTGTTTGCTGTTATGAAGTTGAAGAATTCACAATTCTCTACCTTTTTTCCCCTGTTTATTAAAACAGTTATAATGGAAATATACTGTTTAATATTACACTTGTTTGTATTCAATCTGTTCATATCTGTTAATAAACGTGAAATATTTAATCGTGGCTTCAAATATGGAATCTATTATGCCTAAGATGACCTGTTAATTATGTTTTGAGGTTCGATGTCTCATTTTATTTTATGGATGTGTCAAAAACTCTTTACCGTATATCCGAATCCCAAATTTAAGAATATTTGATTGTGAAATTTTTGAGTTATTCCATCCTGAAGTTGGATTTTTTTAGAGGGAAAAGGCTTCTGGCAGGGGATGAGGCATAGATTTCAACAGCAGCTGGTCGTAATGAATCCTCCCGAAACTTGTTATATAAACGCTACTTATGAACATTTCAAACCAAACAAAATCATACAACAGCACAGGAGCAATTGATTTTTTTTTCTTTTCTTTGTATGCTGTCATCATAATAAATACATTTGAAAAGCATCTGTATTTGCAAGGCTGGCCTGTGCAAAAAGATTTTTTTTCAAATCTCAATATAAGTCCCTGAAAATCTGAAACAAATCTGACAAAATAAGATAAAATTCAGATGCACATTATACTAGAGATTAGTATCAGTTGATCAAATGCATTGAAACGCGATTCAGATTAAAGTAGAAAAACATTTTTTTGTATGAAACATCTGGATGTACACTGTATGTTATTCGTGTACCACTATCACTATAATCCTTCAGAAGTCCCTTCACTGACAGCCATATGTTTGCCTCATCAGAATATCTTCTTTAGTGTAGGAGGGATACTTCAGGGTGAGAAAGCTGCTATCCTGGGGGGTGAAATGTCCCTTTCACTCCTTTCTAAATTGTACTGTGTGGAGCAGGGCTATGCTTTGACATTGACAGGTCCTGACAGCACCAAAGGAAAGCTACTAAGGTAAACTGTGTATCTGAGAATGAGTGTTGTGACAGCTGTGCCATGGAAATGTAATGAACACAAGTTTGTCACCATTTACCACAGGTTGATATTGACTTTCTGTCACAGCTTTAATAATTGCTGACAATTGGTAGATCTGTGAGTTGGCTGAACAAGTCTCTCTGACAAACATTAACAGCCAAGGTGACAATGACGAAACAGCCTTTTTCGGCTTTCCTTCACCTGAAAAAAAGTGAACAAAGTTTGACCTTTGAAGCACAGGGTTTGGATAATTAAAGTCCTTCGGGTGTCCTCTGGAGACAATGACTGTATATCTATCATTATCTGTGACCGTATAAACTCTTCTCTCTGATACTTCTTGTACAATCCAGAGAGACCAATAACCTGCCAAAGAGATTTACCCTGACGTTCATCTACACATTGAGAACAAAAAAAACTAGCCAGGATTCAAAGCATCAACATTTTCTCAAATTACCGTATTGTTCGCTGTATAAGACGCACCGGCATATAAGACGCATCCAATTTTAAATGAGTAAGATCTAGAAAAAAAAGATTCTGAACCAAATCCTGTAGTAAAATAGTTTTTATCAACTGTGTAAAAGTTAACGGCAGTCAGTCAGTAAAACATGAACAGTCAGTAAAGTCAGTAAACCGTAAAAGTAACAAAAAAAGGCTGTAATGTTTTTATTCGAACCCCAATAATTCCTTTTCGTCACTGCTATCAGATATGAGGAAGGACAGATCCACGCAGTCATTGGCCTCTCTTACGCCTCTCCTACGGCTGTGACCGCCCTCTGCTCCGCAACGATCTGCATTCGCCGTAAAAGACGCACCAACTTTTCCCCCTCAGTTTTGGGGAAGAAAAAGTGCATCTTATACGGCGAAAAATATGGTTGTTAAAATCAGACTTTCCTGCAGGAAATGTTATATTTTGTTACTACATTACTACGACAACTAAAGCTACAGGTAATACAGGTAAACATAGCTAGTTATAGCACACGCCAAACCTAAATGTGTTGTATCAATGCAAATCCCATTGATCATGTTCTACATCTTCTACTGTATGACAGTTTTAATTTGAGAAGATCTGGCAAACAGGAAGTAGAAGCTGAAAGACGATACAGATAACAACAGCAAGGTAAATTCCAGCTATGGGGCTTCCAAATCCATGCCGACTACACTGTATATTCATAATCCTTGTTTTATTTGGAAAAGTTTCTTGTGTAAAGCGATAAGGTATACATCCAATAACAAATTTTATGCTGGTTTTACAACAAACAAGCTGTAACTCTAAAAATGTAAATATGAAAATATGTTATTAATGTAGAAACTATTTGAGCATTTTATATAACATTGCTACTGCTCCTCTAACCAGATCTGGAAAATAGCGGAAAAGTTTTCAAAACTGTAAAACACTACTTACTTGGGGAGATATGAGAATGAGCCTATGTTAAAAAAGTGATCCTTAAAGAATGTACGAATCAATCAATTTGTGCCTATTGGAAAAATGGAAGGTATGTTTTAGGATTATATATTTTTTTATTACAAAATTCCCAAAGATTAATTTGTGTCACTTGACCTCGCTAGTAATGCCATCTAGCTTGGACCTCTGCACACATTATAAATTGTACATCCTGTGGTACAACCAATTTCCCCCAGGAAGCGCAGTTCTAATATTAGCTTCTACTTATAAGTTAAGTAGATACGTTTCCTCAAATGTCTTGAATGGGAAAAGTACTCAATACTCAACACCCCCACCCTTTAAATCCATCATGTGTGTCATCTTGTTATCATAATATAGCATCATCAGTTTCATCAAAACGGTAGCATTTCAGAGGTCTGGAGGTCTGAATAAAAATACATGCTTATGGTTTTATTGGGATGCTGGAGACAGAATGAGAGCAATTCAATTTCATTTGTTACCATGAACGAGAGCCAGAAAACATGATGGGCACATGAAGAGTTGAGGAACTTCTGGTGATTTGAAGGTCTTGTTTATTCTCAAAACGCATTGCTCTTGGATGCAGTGGTCATGAAAATGCCTTTGTGTTGTGCCATGATGGGAACTTTGTATAGAAGTATTGAATCTCTGGTTAGGTTTTAATTTAATACAGGTGCTTTTCCCAGCATTACATGCAAGTACATTCTTTTGTCATGTTTTGTCCCATTCAAGTTAAAAAGAACCCTGCTTTTATTTTAAGCAAAAAACACAAGTTTATTACAAAATTACCAAAAATCACTTGAAGTGCATTTAAAAAGTGGCGTAAAAATCAGTTTAGATAAACCACTAGGTATTCCATTTCTTCTTATACAGAACAATCTTCTTATACAGAACATGTCCTTACTTTCATCTTGTCCAGGATACCAACCCAAGTTGGAAGTAGACTTTCCCCTGGGAATCATGAATGAGATGAATTAAGGTTTTATGACAAAATGGGAAAATCACATTTTCCCTTGCCTTCTTCCATCAGCATGTGGCCGAACTTCACTGAATAATGAATCTCTGAATTCTGTGGCACTCACTGCAAAGCAAGTGGCAAAAGACATCCCAAAAAATAGTATGAAGTTAATCTGAGAGTAGAATGAACTTAAAGACCAATGTGTTTTCTTGAAAGCTGAACGGAGTGACTGGTGAACTGGTTTATGTATGGGTTTTCTTGTGTATACCCCCGGTCACATTGGGGAAAAAAAAGACTAAAGGCTACACACCAATCCGAATCGAGAGAAAACTTTGGATATCGTCAGGGTTCTCTTCTCTGGGTAGAGGTAATAGTGATGCAATGACGCTCCCTGCCTGATGATGGCGTTTGCTGTACAACAGGTGCACTCTGTATTTTTGCAATCATATAGCATTTGTCAGATCAGCCACCAGCAGTATACTTTTTTTCTGTGTTATTTGATTTTTTTTCTTCCTTCTCTTTTTCTATGCAAAGTCACTATGAAAATGTGGGATGAGCGCCACCAAGCGGCTCTTTAACATCCTACTCATGTCATCAAAAGAGCCAGCTTTCATTGGTTTTTTCCGAAAAACCAATCCGATAAGACAGCTCTTTTTCGCTGGCACCACTCCTTCATTTAGATGTGTGAGCTACTGTTGGCGCTCATGGTTTCCAATTGAGGTGAAAATTCAGATTGAAAATTCGTAATGTGTAGAGGCCTTGAGATTGTAGACACTTTAGACATGCGCTGTAATTTGGATGGAAACTACACAAAAAAAACCTCAAAGGCAAACACAATTTCCCTAATTGGTTCTAATCAAATAAGTCCGTTCTTTATGAATAAGACTTTCCTACGGTCATACAACACTTGATAATGTTATTACGACACGTAAAGCTACAGTAAAGCCTACGTTCTTCCAAACATAGCTAGTCATAGCACATGCCAACTCTAAAGGCATTGCATCAAGGCAAATCCCATTGATCCAGATGTTTTCTTCTTCAACTGAAATGTATGACAGTTTTGACTTGAGAAGAGCAGGGAAACAGGAAGTGGAAGCCAAAAGACAATGCAGACAAGAACGCTGAGGTAAATTGCAGCTCTGGGGCAGCTGTATGCTTTGGTACTAAAGGCAAAGGGTGAGAGAGAGGCTCGAAAAGAACAAGAAAACAAATGAATGAAGGTGAAAGAAAGGAAATGCCAGAGAGGGTTACATAAGCCTGCAGTGAACTCCCTATCAATTTAAAGTTTTCTGCATCGGGTCCCTGCGGCACCTCCAAACATGAAAGATTGCTTTTGTTCATCATTTCTCTCTCTCTCTCTCTTTAGTTGTTTGTCAAATGTCTTTGTAATGATTCTCCTTCCCATCATCTATTAAATTATGTTTTCTCTGTGTTTTTAAAGTGATGCCTGCAATGAGAATCATGTGGATTATAGGCGAAAAGAACCCAGTTTCATAGCATTCCACACAATTCTTTTTTTTTTTATTCATGGTTGAAAAGAGGAGGGAGGACTCACTGAGCAGCAGTTAGGGTGCCAGACAGCACCTCCTGTGGCATGCTGGGTAATCTGTGCATGTTGAGTCGCTGCCCACTTCCCCATCAGACCTATTCTCTTTCGTTAATGGATCTTTTCATCAAGTTCTTAACTTAAGCTGAGGAAATTTCATGCTCAATTAATTTATTTCGAAGCGCATTGAAGCACATATTCACATAAGAAATCAGGTTTTGTCTGCTGAACCAAAATTACCCAAAAAATATATAAATAGGTCAAAAAATGGGAAAGGTCAAAAGCTGTTGGTATAAATTGGAAGAAAAACATAAAGGTAATGGCCTTAAAAGAGAAGTTAAATGTAAGATAAAAGCAGATTTTCTTTCTGGGTCAACTGTTGCCTTAAACGAGCATTAATTCAGGAATAATGGTTTAGGCATTTGGATTCCTAAAAACAGATTGGTCTATTTAGTTCTGAAATGGTTGAAATTTTCCATCCCTGTCATCCAGAACCCCACAATCCTCCACCCCATGAGCAGAGGAACCGTCCAGTCTGAGTCCATCTGTTCAGAGCAGTGCTCCCACCAACCTTTTAAACAATCCATTCAGCCATATGAAATGGCCATCAGTCACCAAAGAACTACTGTTTTCAAATCTAAAGTTATGAGATTTCACTAAATGCACCGAGATTCAATTCAAGCATTGTTTACAAAGCAGCACACCCCAAAATTCCTGTTAAAAATATTACTTTTGTCAGATAATGACCCTGGCTACAACACATTCTTACATTTTCAAAGTAGTTTTCCCCCTCGTGGGCTTTTTCTGTTATTTTATGTAACATCACAAACAGGAAGTTACATCACAGCTGGGCTCTATAAGTCAGAGTGTTGGAGATCTATCAATCTCTCTCCTATTTTGAACTTTAAATGAGCAGCTTGACTCTTTCAGACCCCCCCCCCTCCTTCAATCTTCTTTGTTCTCAATCCAGCGTGGTTTGTTAGCTGTTAAGCATTCTAAGTGTTTTAAAGCTAATAAACTATTTACTATTACCTTGGTTTTAGCGTTTTCATTATAATGGATTATCACAGCATAGATCACTGATTAAAAAGTAACAATAGTGCAAAGTAATTCATATAACAGTATGGTGCTCTGGGTTTTGATGTGGCCTTTCTGTGTCCATTCGGTCACTGATGGGAATCTACGATTGGAGACCACATGGTTCATTTTACCTCCAATACTCTTGTTTACACCCACAGCCCATAAGAATACTAGCATTATTCTCTGTACAAACCAAAATACAGCTTTAAACTGTAGCATTCCATTGAAATGTAGTCGTATAAAAACACAGTGTACCCCATTTGACTGTATGGATTAAATATGAAGCATTTTACTTTGAATTTATGTTTCTTGTTATGAGGCTCAATGATCCTGTACTTTTCTAACGAGCTAAAATGAGCTTCAGATTGCATATGCAAAATTTAAGAATTCCATCCAGTCAAACTCTCTCCCCTCTCACATATTCAGCCACACCCCTCAGAACAAGGTCATGTATAATTTACAACTTCAATAACGGCCAAAAGCATTGAATATTCATTAATTCTTTCATGTCAGATGTTGAATCGGAAAGTGTGTTGAGTCAAAGGCCTTTCTGAACTCAGGTTTATATTTTAGCCATAAAATATTGAGTGATCTTTTTTGTTTTCTTTTATTTCCTTCTCTGTGTGTGTGCCATCCTGTTTGAAATTCCAATATCATACTATGTGAGGGTGATATGGAAAGCTTGTGGCAGTGAGAATAAGGAGTGTGTATTTGATAAGCAGAAAGATCAGGAAAGTAATAATGAAAGGATTATGAAAAGTATATGCCATAGATGAATACAAGGTTACTTTTCCAGTGGTGTCGAGAAATGGCAAGCAGCACAAGTGAACAGCCACCAGGGACATGAACCATCGGTTTTTGAGAAAAGCTTCAGCCGATAGAATCAAGATTCTAGATTTTAACTAATTATGAAAGAACAAAGCAGATAAATATGTGTAAAACTAGTTACAACTCATCATGAAAGTTTTTAAGCATTATGACTGGAATTCTTTAATTAATACGTTATAAACAAGAATTGATTTGAATTCTCTTTTTTGACATTTTTCAAATGAAGTTTGATTCCAAAACACTATACAATACAAGAGGGAAAAAGTGAGTGTTTTCTTCCCCAACAAAGGGTTTGCATGAAACCTTAATTCTGTTTAAATTCCTAATAATCATGAGTCTCTAATGCCAAATCTACATTTTGAGTGAAAACCTTTTATTAAAAATACTATTTATATTTTTCCTACAAATTTATTTAAATCAATGAAATGTTCATTCATTCATTCGTTTACAGCAAGTCCCAAACTTGCACGTCATTACTAATACCAATTTAAATATATCATTACATTTCTAATCTAAAAAAAAAAAGTTTTTTCCCCTTTGGTGAGCAGCAGGAGATCGTGGGTATCTTTCCAGCTGAATTTCTCATCCTTTTAACATGTTCCCATTGTGGTGCCCAGATATAAAACAAGCATAGGCTCATTGAAATTTAAATATGCTATACACAACAAAAGATGAGGTTTACTGTCTGGTGCCACCATGAAAGTCACTTGTTTGAAAAGTGCACCAAGGATTCTTCCAAATGGATTTATTGCATTTTGCTGAAAATAAGAGTAGGTGCTTGTCTTGCTTTGAGGGGAAAAAAAAATCAAAGAAACAGAACAGGAATATATGAGCGATATCAAATTTTGCAAAAAGCAATGGCAGGACTTTAAATGGAGGTCAATAGTGAATGTTATTTTGTCTGGTGTTTTTAATGGAATTTATTGAACCAAACTCTTCAAATATTGTTTCATTACTCCACTGTGAATTAACAAAACTGTCACACCATAAAAAAATAAGTTTAAATTCTTCCAAACTAATAAAACTGTTGAACTAATCAGTTTTGTGAATACATTAAAAACGGACTATAAATAAATGATTATTATTATTATTTTTACCTTGAGGCTTTCCCGCTCTCTCTCCACACGCTGGAACTCATGGCGTTCCTTCTCTAAAGCCGCTTCCTTTGCAGTTATTTCATCTTTCAGCTGCTCAAACATGTGGTTCACAATCTTCACCCTGCGTTTCATCTCTGAGTTCTGATCCTGGAAGTGAAAGGAGGGATGTGACTGTATGTGTGAGACTGACACAACGCCGGTGGAACACACAGGGTCTAACACAGCTGCAGGATCAAATAATTAAAATAAGGCCCCCAATCTTCCCCTCACCCCCAAGTATGCTTACCTTGGCCTCAATCAGGTTCTTGCTAAAGAGGTTTCTCTCAGTTCTAACATCCTCATAAAGATTCTGCTGCTGCTTCAGTTTGGTTTCAGCTTCTGCGATTCTCTTCTTATACTCAAAGATCTGCATCTCCTTCATTTTAATGTCATCAATATTCACTAGAACCTGTGGAGACAAACATGGATGAAAATGTGGACCGCTTCAAGCCCACAGCTTTGTTTATATAAGATAGAGCTCATATTTGAGGTCTTGTTTATTGGAACATTTTAAGTCAGTTTAACACAAGGTGCACATTTTTTAATCCAGATTAAAATTATGTCAGGCACTGATCTTTTTTTTTTGTATGAGGAGGAAAAACCAAATCGATTCCCATAAAACCTCCACCTCGCAATCCATTTGCAGGCCCTTATAAATCAATGCTGCCTACGTCTTGGAGATTCTACCTCATCTGCTCAATAAATCTTGCTAAATTCCCAGTTCCGAACCTGGCAAAGTCATACCTTTTACCTCCTGAAATGTCATCCTATAGGAGAGTGGATAATAAAGTGATCAGCTCTGTCCAGTAGGTGATTATGAGAAGCACTGCTGAGCACAAAGTCATCAATCAGTTCAGACGTCAATCGAAACAGTTTGAAGAGAAATTATGATTCAGGGACTGGATTCATAAAGCTTTCATACTACCGTAAAACAGAATGCTGCAGAGAGTTTGGAAACAGAGTAAACCATCATCATGTGGTCAGATGGTTATTTACGCTTTACAGAAATCATACTCTATAAGCTCATTTTCGCCAAGTAAAAAAATTGGCTTAAAAAGTAGAAATTTTGCTATAAAAAGTCAAAATGTTTATATAAAGTTTACTTTTTTTACTTTTGTAATGGGCCTGTCCAGAGGTTTTTTCACTGAAAGCCACCACCTCAGCTCCTTCCGTTTTGTTCTTTCTGTGCTGAAGCTTGTTCTTACTTCAAATCCTTTCAACAGTGTGTTGGATTCCATGCTCATTTAATGATACAAGAAGATCATTGTGTCTCAAAATTATTTTTATCTAAAAATGTTTGCTCTTTATTTCAAAATGTACACTTTTTATTTCAAAATTGCAACTTTTGTATCTCAATATTTCAACTTTGATTGAAAATGACTGTTTAAGCCATTATTATTTTTCATGGAACTGTTAGCTTCCATACTAACAGAATCATTTTATAAATTGAAATTGTAATATTGTTTTTGTTGTTTTGTTTTTAGAAATGCTAACACATGCTAACCACGTCAAAGGGGAAACTATAATAAATGTTGAGAGATTGAACAGATTTTTTTCCGTTTTGCTATCCAGGAGTAAAAGATGAAAACCCTTATTGGTTTCTATATTTATAATATGGCACAATGTACACCGCGGATATTTTATACAATAAAAGTGTAAAATGCAAAACAACTAGACAGGTTAACAAAGAACTTTTAGATGAAACTTGAAAATTAAAATAATAATTGAAGAACCAAGTGCACAAAAGCGTTTTTAGGATGGCAGAATTAAAATGACTTTTATCCTGCTACTTGTTCATTAGTGTTAAATCTGATGTCTTAAGAGAATCTTAAAACTGTTAGCGAGGAGCTCTTTCAAAAGGAGCCCTTTATTTATCCTACCTGGTTCAGATGAGTTAATGAATTAATTAAATCCTTTTTTCAGCAAGAAGGCAAATGTTAACTGTCACCAGTGTGTCTAAAATAGATTCTGGTTCCTAGGAAACGGAAGCAATGGCTTTCCTAAAATAAGCCATTAATAAAATGGTGCTGAAACCCTAAATTTTACCAACGAGGCAACGATACCTGTGTTTATATGACTCATTATTCACCCAGAAATGGTTGTATACACAATCTTCCCTGGCTTTATTGAATGGGGGTTAAAAGAAAACCAGAGAAATATCGACAGAATTATTATAAGCGGAATTTTTATGAACTCACAGGTGAATATTAAGTATTAAGAGCTGATTTCACCAAAAACTGACTTGTTTAATAACCAACAATACACTGTTTAAAGATACTTTTGTCTAAACCAAATGCCTCAAACATTTAAAATGACCAAGCTCATACATTAAATTATAGCTTTTAAGTAATGTTCACAACAAGTACTGTACATTACATTTACAATTATTACCAATCCAAGCAGTAGGTGCAATGGGTCCAATCATCCAGTAGTAATGTACATAATAGCATTTATTTTCATTAAAGCTACGATTCCACAGAATTGAGTAAGGTACCTAAAAATAACAATGCATTCATGTTTCTGAGGGACTATGCATTGTATGTGCAGCACATCTGGAACAGCATACGTCTGAGTTTCCTACAATTTGTTCAGTGTGCATTTGATTTTACTATAGTCATTTGTTCACCAGCATAATATCTCTACATTTAACCTTGTGTGAAAACCTTGTTGTGGTCCGTAACTCGAATTAAACAAAAAAATGTAAATAGTTTGCAATTGCTTTTAAATTTGTTTCAATTTGATTTCTCAGTAAATATATCAAAATATATATAAATCAACGTATATTGGGAGGGTTACTGTAATGGACGGATGCACCACTCACACGTGACTACCAAAAAATATTTGCTGCTCATGCAACACAGACAGATGCAGTGTGAAATTGCCCCTGCCCTAAACCATTTTCCTTCTTTCTTTTTTTTAAAACCCTACACCATTTTTTTAACCTCAACAGTATTTTTCTGTTTTTTTTTTCTCTCTTGATAAAACGAACGACACAAATAGAACCTACTGCACGTACACAGGTTACCACTAGGTGGAGCATGCTCATGCTATAAGAAAGTTGCTTCTATGCCCTTCGGAAAAGTGTTATAATATTTTTGCAACAATTGACTTCTCATTGTTTGCTATGAATGGAAAAATGACCTGAACTGGTTGTTAACATTTGTTTTATTTTATTCGAAAAACATTGCAGTAAAACCACAACATTAATTCAGCGGCTCTGTCGCACCAAGCTTGAGCAGAACCAGGAAAGCTATTATATGGAATATCTTAAATCTGCTCTTATCTACAGCATATGAGAGAGAAAGAGAGTTAGAGGAAGTGCCTGGAGCTGAATGTAAACCTGAATCCTACTGTTCATGCTGCAGTGCACTAACCCAACATCAAACCTGAGAAAAGAAATGTCAGGGCAAATGCCAGGATGCTAGAGGCTCCGTCAACACCAAAAAAAAAGAGACACTTTTTCACTCACTACCATTTCAGACTGATATTCTTAGCACAATTCTTTTTAATGGCAACATCAAACCATAGCCCGTAATTACAATTAACAGCAGCGCTTTCTGATTTGAAATAACAGATGGTTATAATCATTACATTCAAAAGGAACAACTTTAGAGCCGTGGAAACTTTACACCCCCAAATTAAATGTCGTGTTATGGCCAATCAGTCATCTCAAAATTCATATTTTTCATCAGGTTATTAATGAAATATGAATGACGCTCTTAAGTGAGCGTAGCAGGTGACACATTAAGCAAGCTGTAATTTTCTCATAGTATTAAATCTCTTTTAAAAGGTCAGTCTAAGGATAATGAAAGAAGCCGTGGTGTTAACTAAGCTAAAAGAAGAAAAAGAAACTGGAAACTTTCTATACAGAACAAGCGTGTAGCAGACGATTTTCAATGCTGGAGTAAGATTACTTTATGCATCAATACCTGCTGGCATCACTAAAATAAGTCACTTGTGGGCGAAGAGTCATTAAAAACAGAAATGTTAGTCACTTAGCCAGGTGATAGTCTAATTATCTTATTGATTGTGTTACACAATATATTACTAGAATAGCTTTAACCACTTTAGACACTAGATAATAAAAGGAACTGAAAGATTGTGCAAAGCAGCACAGATTCATTGCTGTGTTGCCATTAGCAACAGCATTATAGTGTCAACAGTAAGATGAGTCACAGCTAACTGAGGTAGCAGGGAAGAAAACATGCCTTAAGGGATTACACAAAAAAAACACCAAGAGACTCTTGAATCTCAACAACTCTTAGAAAGTAAAATATCCAAATAAAAATATGGAAGGATTTTGAATTTGTTTACTCTTGGCCCAGGAATGTATTCCGAACAAGCATCAACATGTCAGATTTTGAAATGTGTGGAGATTCCACATCTCAAAGCGATTATTAGCAGCATTAGCGTGCTGGGGGAACAATACTCCCTCTACAGGCCAATGTCATTAATGCAAGGTTAAAACAGAGGCTACTTACGCATTCTTTCATTTTCATTACCCGCCCTTTAAAGGTTTCCGCTGGTGCACTTTAAGGCAAGGGTACACCCTGGAGAGGTCGGTAGTCCATCAGAGGGCAATGCACACACTCACTCACACAAATTCAGTGAACCTGACGCATGTTTTTGGCTGTGTGGGGGAAACGGGATTCCCCAGGGGACATATAAAAACATGCAAACTCTTCTCAGGAAAGACAGCAACTGGCCTCGAATCTGCAACTTTCTATGAGCTATTCCCTGCGGAACCATGTCAACACGCTACTTATATAGCCCAAATTTATCTAAAACCCAACTTTAATGTATCTCATACACCTACTTGTGTGGGTTTACTCCGCATTCTTTGGTTTACTCTATGAATGCTGGACTCAATTAATTCTGCTTTACAGAAATTACATTAGCATAAATCACTAAGAATGATTTCCAAATACTGACATACTGAGAATTCATTAATCTTATATACTGATTATAACTAATCTTCTATACACAGGGGGTCCCCTGCAGCTTTTCCATACTCATAATGAAATAAAGGCAGGGTTACACACTGAGTGGATTGTCATGCTTTTGAGTCGCTGCAAAGCAGATTGGAGGAAGATCAGGAAACACTACAACATTCCGGCTAAACTAAACTAGTAACACAGATAATTGCCTTTTTATATTAAAGTTGTAACAACTTCATGTAAGAACTCATCTCTTCAAGATGGCCTCAGCTGTTGTGAAGTTAAAACAACTCCCCAGTGAGAACAAGATTTCCCCCCTGATCTTACATGCACTTTGGACAGTTGGGGGGGGGGGGTGTTTTTGAGCTAATTTTCCCTTTGTATATTTTTCTTGTTTCTAAAATGCTACATCTCAACAATTATCAGTCTTTCCTTACTGTGTGTTTATGGTCAGAGGTCAGAGGAACAGGCCAATTTCACCTGTTAGGGTAAAGGTAAAACTCTTTCATTGTTTTAGCGCCACTTACACGTTAAAAGAACATTATAACACAAAATAACAGTGGACCAATAAAATAAAACATATAAAGGGTAATAAAAAAATTATGTTATCCACCAGAAAGAGTTTATACTGAGATTAAAAATTCTTATACTCAGAGTTCTTTTGTGTTCACAATGACAGGGAAAATGCACTTTTGCTAAACATCAGTGAGCCCATGTATGCACACTCACCTTCTGGGTGAGCTCGCTGGCCTCATTTATGTAGCGATCCCTCTCTTTCTCCAGCTGGTAGATGATCTTTCTCTGCTTCTGGGCTTCATCCCTGTAGTTTAGAATTTCCTGTTCTAGAGTCTTTTTTGACTGCTCATGGAGTTTCACAATGGTCTGCTGTTTGTCCGTTTCATTTGTCGCTTTGATCATATTCTGGGAAAACATGTGCACATTGACACAAGGAGTAGCGCAGAAGATCATTTTGTACATGTACTTAGCAAGAGTGCCTGAGATTGTCAGAAAAGAGACTTTAAAAGAGTTTGAGAATGGGAAGATGTTTCTGCATGATGTGCTACTGTTCTGCAGATCAAAGGAATGGTTCTCTAAGGTAAAGCTGATATGAAAAGAAGTGTTTGGATGCCACAGTGTGTGTTTGTGAAAGAGAGTATCTCCTGTGCAATTAAATATGAATCTGCTGTTATTTTCGTACGCAAAATAACAATGCAATATTCAACACGTCAGCAGAAACACAGAGAGCCTTTCTAGTGTTCTGAAATCCATCTGTGAATCCTGTCGGTGAGAAGCTGTGAGAATTATGAAGAACATTTTGCACTAAGGATTACATTTTTTTGTGTTATAGTTGCAGAAAACCAGTATTATTTTTGAAAGGGGTAAGGGTAAGGGGTTTTGGTTGGGATTAGGGTTAGAGTAAGGGTCAGGGTTGAGGTTGGGGTTGGGGTAAGGTTAAGGGTATGGGTAGGGGGTACAGGTTAGGGTTTTGGTTGGGGTTGGAATTAAGGTTAGGGTAAGGGTTAGGGGTACAGATTAGGGTTTTGGTAAATGTTGGAATTCAGTTTGGGTAAGGGCTTTGGTTGGGGTTGGGATTAGGGTAAGGATTAGGGGTACAGGTTAGGGCTTTGGTTGGGGTTGGGATTAGGGTAAGGATTAGGGGGTACAGGTTAGGGTTTTGGTTGGGGTTGGAATTAAGGTTAGGGTAAGGGTTAGGGGTACAGATTAGGGTTTTGGTAAATGTTGGAATTCAGTTTGGGTAAGGGCTTTGGTTGGGGTTGGGATTAGGGTAAGGATTAGGGGTACAGGTTAGGGCTTTGGTTGGGGTTGGGATTAGGGTAAGGATTAGGGGTACAGGTTAGGGCTTTGGTTGGGGTTGGGATTAGGGTTAGGGTAAGGGTTAGGGTTTTGGTTGGTGTAGGAATTAGGTTTAGGTAAGGGTTAGGGTTGGGGTACGTTTAAGGGTATGGGTTGGGGGTAAGGTTAGTGCTTTGGTTGGGGTTGGGATTAGGGTTAGGGTAAGGATTAGGGGTACAGGTTAGGGCTTTGGTTGGGGTTGGGATTAGGGTTAGGGTAAGGATTAGGGGTACAGGTTAGGGCTTTGGTTGGGGTTGGGATTAGGGTTAGGGTAAGGGTTAGGGTTTTGGTTGGTGTTGGAATTAGGTTTAGGTAAGGGTTAGGGTAAGGGTAAGGGTATGGGTTGGGGGTAAGGTTAGGGCTTTGGTTGGGGTTGCGATTAGGGTTAGGGTTTTGGGTTGGTGTTGGCTTCGGGGTTAGGGATAGGTGCAAAAATGGTTATGTTGAAGAAGAAACTTGGAAAATTTGTACTACATAATAGAAATATTAAAACATTTGGATTTTTAGATATTAGAAATCTGAAAAAATCTCGAAATTATAAACTAAAAATGATATGATTGTGTTTCAAATTCAATCTCAAATTGGAGCATTCAGTAGCATGAAATGGCAAGTCAGTAGAACTTTCTTTACCGCTGCATCAAAGTAAAATTTTAATAATGCATAGGATCGAATCAGGTTGACATATAATGATTCAACAAAAAATCTGAATAAAAACCATAAAAACAGTATAATTCAAATTTACATATATCAATACAAATGCGCACCTTACTGAGAGTGTCCCTCTCTCGCACCAGTTCATCTATGGCCTTCTTGTCCATATCAATCTGATTTTTCGAAGCCTCCATTTCTAAGAAAAACCGTAAGGCTGCATTATTTTTTCGGATCACTTTCAAAGAAAGCAAAATAAATCTTTCTTATTGAAAGGCTTTTCGTTGATGGAGTTGTTTTCAAATCACTGTGAGGAGTACCTAAAAATAATAACACAATTGAAAAAGCCTTTTATACCACTTGGACACAAACAGGTAGAAAGCATAACTGGAGTGAGGAGGGAAAGGTGGAAAGGGAAAAGAGCAGAATGCTTTTCAGACGGGTTTGGATGAGTGGACATGGAAATGGTCCCGGGACGACTCGAACCAGACGTCCAGCTCACTGACCCTGCTGTCGCTGGTCATCTCATCCATCAACCAGCCGAGTCTGATTAACATGAGCACATCGATCACCTCAGGAAACCCCCATTAAAATGACAACGAGGCTACGGACAAATCCATCAGGCCTCAAACACACTGCAACCAATCAGAGCCCAGAGACTTTCACTTCTAGGAGGATTTCTTCATAAATCACAGGTTTGACGACTGCTTTAAGCATTTGCCAATCTCTTCAGGTCAGATCAAGGACAGGGCAATAAATTAGGGTTAAGATAAGGAAGCCTTGGGTGTTAGTGGTCGATTCCGATATTAACAAGATGATCGACAATAGTCACAACCACAAGCCTTACTTCTCAAGCCTCTGGTTCTACAACAATATCATTGGCTTTCCTGAGAAGTTTATCCTTGATCCGAAATACTCCAGCTCACGTATAAGGCTCTTTATCTCAGAGATCTACTCTCGGCTTACAGCTCTGCTTTCTGACTTTTGCAATGTCCCCTACACCTTGCACAGAACTTGGCAAAACCGTTTTTAGCTGTGTTGCACCACTGTTTAAATAGCTAGGTTAAATGCAGAGCACAAATTCAACAAATTCCCTCCATACCAAGTCGTAATGTCAGTTCAACCTATTGTTGAATATATAGTGTCTTTTCGGATGAATCATGATCAAAAGTACAATTATTTTCCTTTATTGACTGATCTTCCAGTGTGCCGTTTTTAATCATGCAATTATTTGAAATTTGTTAAAATTCCACAAAATTTGATCACGATCATCTTTTGAACAAGCTGACCTATACTTATCAAAGCACAGTATCAGCACACTGCCCTCTTGTGGTTAGCAAATACAAAAATAGTTTTTATATAGTTTTTCTAAAACAATATTGTTCAAAATTCTAAAATCGGTCTCATCATGACGAGTTGAGCCATGACCAATTTAACTACCAGCCATTGTGGGTCCCTTCCATTGTTTTATTTGTCAAAAAGCTTTTTTTTTCTACATGCATTAACATATCTTTACAAAAATTGGCATGTCTCTGGGCACTGGGGTTACACAGGATCACTTTGAAGCCTTATTTGTAAGGAAAATGGAATTAATCTTTACATTAAAGCTCTGATTGAGCATAAATATAAAATAGTTCTTTTTTTAACATAGCTCAATAATAAATGTAATTTTAAATTTAAAAAAGCACGCATATAAAGCATTTGAAAAATTTGGGCCATGAACAGTTACCTCTGGTCATTCCTGCGATCTGATTCTTCAGTGTCTCTCTCTGGTGCTCCACTTCAGCTTTCTTCTCCTCCATCTGTTTGAGTCTCCTCTGTGCTCCATCTCTGAGTTTGGTAAGTTTGGATATTTCCTGCTTCATTTGGGCAACTTCCTCCTCTTTCACCTGAAACACAAAGCACATGGGTGAGGGTGCACTGGCGTATCCTTAGATATAGTTAATAGAAAAGCAATGTTATATTAAATTCTACTAAATAAAACTGCAACAAATGGATCAGCCAATTCACCACTATTTGTTTCAAGTGAAATTTATTGCGTGTGTTTGTGTGTGCTGCAAACTGGTGTGTTAAAATTTAGTCTATAATAGCACACATCAACAGAAAAATAGTCTTATTCCTAAAGATTACAATGTAAACATGCTTAAGAAGCAAAAGTGAGTCAACAGTGCAGAAACTGTGCCCTCTTGTGGCCAACAACGGGGTAACATTATATGTACACAGTCTCACTGGAGGAAATATGCGCAAACTGGTAAAAGCAATGTGTAATGGTTACAAAAAAGAATTTTGTAAGATGCTGGTTAGAAAACAATGACTCAAATCACTGTATTTCCAAACTGGTCAGCAACATGACGAGAAAAAGAGAACTGCACAAATGTAACACAACAGAGATTCAGCCCTTGCAGCAGAAAGCTTAATTCAGCCCAACAATCTCCCCCAAGACTCAAGCAACTACACTACAAGCCAGAACAAAGAGAATACAGAGCATTTTATTAAATCTAGCATATGCACCCCCGCAGTGACTCAGTTGGAAGCCTGACGGAAGTTTCGAGCAGGAAAGATCCATCACTATTCTGACGGGAGAGGATGAGGAAAGAAACCCTTCGTCCTCTAGAGTTCTAATTATAAGAGCGAGACAGTTTTGTCAGATTTAAACAGGGCAGCACCATAAATCTGTAGGGTTGTGTTTGTGTGTTACTGGAGTTTGAGGCCTGAAATTGATGACCGTGAGGAGCCAAAAAGTTCACAGTACCCAAAACTTGTGTAGCGACCAATTATCTTGGTTTATTAACCATACCTTTCAAGTAACCAGTACACGCACACAACAAAAACCTGATGGTAAAGTTGTTAGCCTCCTCGTTGTTAGTGTAAGTGACCACTAGAGGTGCTGTGGGTTTTAACCGGGTGGTTTTCTTCTTTGTGTGTTTTTGCTCTATTTGGGTGGAGTTTTCTATCATTTATAAAGCATGCGATCAGCTTGCTTGATTTAGAAGAACCGTAACCTGTCAACTGACCTGATCAAAATGCCAGGTTCATGTTAAATCAGTACGCTAGTTAGCTTTTGTCAAAAACGACTGTCATTTTAATAAAGGCAAAAAAATGATTACAAAACTCTTGGGAAAAAAAGTAGAGAAGGAATGCACAGGTTCTGTCAAAAAAAAAAAAACTGACAGATCTTAGAGGCAAAAACTAATCTTGTTTTGACGGGAACTCAATTTTTAAATAAGCAATTAGCATGCACTGGACCTTGCCCTCTGTACTTGGTATTAACTCAGTTTACGAGCTCACCACCAGGGCTTGCCTTGTCTTTAAGCATTAAGCGGTGAGTACAAATGTACAAGGCAGGCTTTCCGAAGAAATACACCCCCAGTGAGATGATGGGAAGGTAAGATGGACAATGGAACACATGATACAAACCCTGGTAGCTCCTCCCGAAACAAATTAAACAACTCTTAAATTAAAACATGATAATATTTTTCAAAAAATGATGAAAATAAATGTCATTGTTACATTTGTTGCATAAAAATTCAAACAAAATGTACAAAAAAAGAAATCTGGAATATATTTTTACACGTGTTAAACTTACTGATTTGATTAAAATCACTGTAATGTTTGCACTTTTACATTCCACAAAGCTTGTTTTTTCAGAGCCACGAAATCCATAAGTTGTCCTCATTTAGAAGATGTAAGAGAACATTCACTGTACCTTGAGATCAGAGGCTCGTTGTTGGTTCTGCTGGGAGAGTTGCTCCAGGTTGATGGAGTTTTGTTCATTATCCTGCTGCAGTTTTGTAGTGCGATGCTGGAGCTGTTCCAATTCTTTACTGGTTTTCTCATTAATAATCTGTCGACAAGAACACTTTTAATGGGTATTAGAACAAGACTGTGCAAATTTGTTTCTTTCCTGTCATGTGAGTTAAAACATTTCAAGGGTTACAACTCTTGCTTTAATGTTTCCTTGGTTGGTACATGCTCTAGGGAAAAGGACAAAGGGTTTCATCCACAAATAAAAATTAAGTGATTAGTGTTGGTTCACAAGTTTCTTCTTCAGTTGATAAGAAAAGAGGAAATGTTAACATCCATATTGCTGCTTATTTCTGTATCTTATATTTTTATGTTTAAGGAAACTGAGGTTTTTTACAACTAGAGTGGTAAAATTCAAATTTGAGGTAAACAATAACGTTTGAAGACGATAAGCATGGAAAAATACTAGAGAAGGCAGGGACATTGATAGAACAGAGCTGTAAAGGGGCACAGGCCGCCAGCCAGAATACGGTAGCAGAAATTTTATTTTATATGAACCTCAACATAAATAAAAACAGATACGCAAATAAAAACTGTTTGGAGTTCAGCCCTTATAACTTTCAACATCATTTTACATTTGCATCCAAAGTGAGTTGCATTTTTAGGAACAAAAAATAAATTAATTAATAAAATACTAGCAGTTTATAACAAAATCATAATCATACTTGATTTAGTGCTTTTTTTATGTCTGTTAAAATATTTAGTTCCTTTTTTAAGTTGTGAGAGACTCTGCTTTTTGGCTAGGGACCGGAAGAGAGTTCCACCTGCCGGGAACAGTGACAGACAAAGTTCTGGTGAGAGATTTGAGAGATTTTCTGCCTCTCTGAAATGGAACCACTAGACGCGTTTCGCTTTATGAATGCAAACAAACAAGAGACAATAGCCATGCTTCCATCCAAAGATGCTGATTAAATTTATGAGCAAAACTGGAATATCCTGCGGAGCATACGCGACTCTTACTTTGTGTTCCTGGAGTTGTTGTTCCAGTTTCTGCTGATCGTCCTGTAATCTCTGGCTCTGCTGAGTCAGGGTTTTGATTTCATTTTGTTTGCTCTCCAGGTCAGTCTGAAGCTGCTTCACTTCCTTCTCCAGCTTCTCCTTCCTCCTGGTTTCACGATGAACCTCGTTCTGACGCACCTGGCTTTCCTGCTGCAGCTGAGAGAAAGAGAGAGAGAGGCTTAGTCTTATATGTCAACATGCCTATTTATACATGTTATAATAATAATAATAGTACATTGTATTTCAGGCACATTTCTAGGCATTCAAGGACACCATAAAACAAACACAACAACTCCAGTGAACACTTAGCAAGATAAAAGGGAGAAAAAAAACATCAACTATTCCAAAAATTAAACAAAAACAAAAGTACAAATAATTTTACACAAAGTGACAGTTTCAGCCATTTGATAATAGTGCCACTAAAACCCTTCATTAATTTTGGAGGTTTGAGTGAAGCATACAGGATGAAATATGAGGCAAAATGGCAAAGCCTTTGACAAGCCAATGGCAAAGCCAGTGAGTATATAAGCCAAAATGTGGAGTGCCTTATATACTCACTGGCCACTTTATTAGGTACACCTTGCTAGTACTCCCTTTGCCTTCAGAACTGCCTTAATTCTCTGTAATTCAAGGTTCTGGAAACAATCCTCAGAGAGTTTGGTCCATAACTACATGATAGTAACACTCATTTGTCAGCGGCACATCCATGATGTTAATCTATTTTCTTTTTTTTTCTCATACGATTCTCTGTAAACATTCCAGTAGATCAGCAGTTTCTAAAATACAGTACTCAGACAAACCAACTAGCATGTTAAAAGTCACTTAAAATCCCTTTCCTCTTCATTCTGATGCTCAGCTTGAACTGCAGCAGATCGTCTTGACCATGTCTATATGCTTAGCTGATGTGCAAGTGTTCCTAATAAAGTAGCCGGTGTGCGTATATTAATAACAATCAATACTGCGTCTCTTCAGTTTGTCGACACAATCGATTTATTATTTTGAAAGTGTGTCACCTTTTACCCATTTGTAATCGATATTTCCGTCTTGTTTCCTGTCTCAGTGCCGCTTGTCTGTCAAGCTACCTATATTTACTTGGCTATCTGCCAGCATGCTAACGTAGATTAGCAAGCTAATAAAAGCATTAGGCGGAATGCAGCACTCTTATTATTTCCACTCATCCACAATCTGAATTTTATTGTGTTAAAGGGGGTTTGTCAGACCGCTTAAGTTGTTGTAGCATCAAATACACAGCAAGACAATTTAAGCCAGTTCATTCTGGCAGGGAGCTAACATTTGTACAAATTTACAAGTTTAAATGTCACATTAACAAAGTTTATGTTCCATTCCACGCAAAGAAACACAAGACTAGGCCCTGCAGGAAATGATAATTTCAAGAGAAACAATTGCCAGACGCCATTCTTCAAATATCGATGTGCTGACACAGCAAGACACACGAGACAAATGTGCTTTCATTAATTCCTAAAATGTTTTCGTCTCCTCTAAATGAGAAAAACAGCAGTACAGCGAGGCCAGTGCAGAAGCCAGAGAAGAAATGGTCCAATTATGTTTTTGAACGAATGTGAGACTTTCTCAAGCCATTTTTAAAGCACCTCTAATAAAACCCCCAGGGCTGGCATAATGTTCAATGTTTTTGATGCAGTACCTGAGAAATTGCATCCATGGCTTTATTCTTCTCAGCCTCCATCTCCTGCTGAGCATTGGTGGCTTTGCTCAGATTCTCTCGAAGCGCCACCACGTCCCCCAGAAGGCTGTCTCTCTGTGCGGTCAGATCCTCTTTGATTTTTAACAGTTCATCCACACTATGTTCAAAGCACAGTTTCTCATGAAAAAAAAAAAATCCAGATTTTGACAGTACTGTCAATTATTTCTGATGCTTTTAATTCTGTATTTTCATATAGCTTTTTTTGCATCATTGACCTTAACCCTTAGACGTCTCTGTGTGCCAATCACAGCGGCTGTTTTCAATTAAATAGGAATGACGTGATTAATCTAGTGTTTAATTTTGATTTCAAATATTATGTTTAGGTTTCAAAAAGGTTAATAGTTTTGATATTTTTGGTATTAAACAGACATTACAAGAGTTTTGACATAATTTGTAAGGTAATTCAAATTAAAATGTGAGGAAATTCTCGACCGTCTTTCAGTTTCATTTAGCAAACCCCAAATTGATGCCATCTTTGCCATCTAGAGGGGATAACCCTTGAAATTATCATACCTGTGAGATGGCTTGAATTTTTCAAAGTTCTGGCACAAAAAAAGCAAAATGGAACAAAAAATGCAGTTGGAACAGTTGATAAGGTTTAGAAAAGGTTTGCTGTTTTATTTTTTTATACAATAGTCACATTGTTTTGACATTGTTTTTGCTTTTGGGGGGGGATTTAGGATTTTCTTCTGTCTCAGAACTTTCTTTATAACATTTTTTTTGTTATAAAACATAAAAAAACAGTTTGTTCTTAATTTTTTGCAGTGAAAAAAAACACAATATTTAATACTCGGATTTGTGCTTTTGTCCAATTTCAGGTTTGTTGTGGAATTATTGTGTAATGTGATGGAAACATTTGTAAAAAAATAAAAAATAAAACAAAAACACTCAAAATACCCCTGGAGTTGTAAGGGATACATTGTCTGTAGGTATTGTGTTAATTTAAACTCTCACCTCTACTTTTGCTTCACTATTACCATCAAATCCATCCACCCAAAGCATTTTGTTTTGATACTTGTGATAAAATGATAAAGTGATTTAAAATCCAACAGTTGTCAAATAGGGCCATCAGCTGTTTTCATCAGGCCATTCGTTGTTTTTATGTCTTCAGTAAGAATCTACTATGTCAAATAAAAAATACACTTGCCTGAAACTTCAAATGATTATGTAAGATGGGTATTCTTACCATTTTTTTTTTCATTTTCAACTTATCATCAAACCATAAACTGACATCTTTAGATGAGTCAAGGTCTGAATATTAAGCTTTGAAACATCCTCCTTGGTTCATTTAAAGGTGAGCCAAGCATTATAAAACCATCTCGATATTATAAAGAGGGCACATGACCATAATCAGAACTGGTTTTCTAGGCTATGGAATTACTATAAAATTGCTATGTTGCAGAGTTGACACTTAGAAAATTCCAAAAACTGTTAATTTTATTGTACAAATGACTAAAAGACAACAATAAAAATATTTAATGAATCTCATATTGAATCATTTAGACAAAAAAAAAAACAAGTGTGCAGGTTGTTTCACCCAAACTGGAATGTGCAAATTAATTGAGTCTTTTTTTAAGATGTTACTGTTGTCTTTTAGTAATTTGTACAATGCATTTCAGTTATATAACTAACTTCACCTGTATTCTTGACCATCGGTGACCCCAGCTGCTTTATCAACAAGCTTGCTGAGAGCAGCTATTTCCTCCTTTTGTTTCTTAATGGTTTCTTTAGCCTGCATCTCCTTTTCATGTGAAGCCTCAACCATTTTCCAGGCCTTGTCAATTTCCTAGTGAAGGGTGAAGCACACAGAGTAAAATATCTGGCAACAAAATAACAACCTTTTTCAGATTTCAGCATTTATTTTATTTTATTTTATTTATTTATTTATTTTTTGAGAGCGATTGTTTACTCAAATAGAACACAATGGGAAATCAAGAATTAATGATACATTTATTCCCAGCTGTGGTACCTGTTTCAGGGTGCTGATGGTGGTCTGATCTTCATCTGCTAGCTTTATTGCAGTGGACAGTTTGACAGAGTTGGACACTATCTCAGCGTTCAGCTCTCTGCATTTGGACATCAGCCTCTTTTCATTATCATGAGACTTCCGCAGAGCTTTCGAGACATTCTCATATTCCACACGAAACTTGTCAAACTTTTCATCTCCTGATAATTCATGTAACACCTCCTGGAAGCCATTTTCCAAGGTTTCGAATGTGCTGTCGTCAGTCTGAAGAGAACAAAATACAAGCAGATAAAACATTTCAGTTGAGTGTATTTGAGTTTTCTATTCAGAAAGAATGTAAGATTAAAAGAACTAAGGTTGTCCAGTAAATTGCATTTTTTGGAATTTGTATAAATTAACGTAATTGCGTAGTTAGCATTAACGTTACTCAAATTAAAAACATTATGGCAACAAATGTGAACTCAAAAGTGCTTAAAGATTTAGTACAATATTAATAAACACATTTCAACCGATCCTTCGAGCAAAAAATATATATACATTTAATAAATAAATTGAGAGAATAAACGTTAGCACATAGCTAACTTCTAGGTACAACGTTAACGTTTCAAAACATTTTCAAAAGTTTTAGCTAAACGTAGCGTTACCTCCATGGCGGTAGATCCCTCTCAAAATGAATCAAGATAAATGAATAAAGATTTCATTATAATCTACAACACGAAATTTCGGAGGGGTTTACTTCCACTTCACACACGACACTGTTTTTGGTCACCAAGGATACGCGTCCACGTTGCTTAGCAACTGATTAACAGTTTTTTTTCACCTTTAAAGAATTTCACAGGAAAACTTTGGTTTTACACATTTAATAGAGTTGGCACTAAAATGAAGTAAATTTTTAATATTTCAATTGCTGAAGTGTTGTTTATTCTTCTGCTGTGTTTATGTGTTGTGCTTTACACTAGGGGGCAGCTTTACACAGTATTCCATAAGCACAGCATATTCCCTTCTGAATTAAATGACAATTCTTAAAATAATCTAAATAATAATAATAATAATTATAATAATAACTCTAAATATAATAATAATATTTTATAAAGGTAAACTTATATAGGCTATTATATAGATTGTAGAGTGAAATATTGCAGCCTTTTTCTTACAGTCAGTGAAAACCACAAGTAAGTATCTCCAAAAATGTGTTCTGTTTCAAACTAAAATTTCAATCTTTATTTACACAATTCTAAGCGGTCCACGACTTAGTTAAAACTAAGGTTGAGTTCCATTTTTACTATCGTCACGAACATTTACGTGAGGCAAATGGGTGGTGTCTGAAAACTCAGTTCTGAGGGATGTCTGGACTGACATTTCAAAATAAAGAGGTAAGATTATCCCATAAATGCATTATTTGTGTTAATTGATATTTTGAGTTGTACTAATAAAACCATAACCATCTTTTAAATGTTCATTTTCATTTCCCATTTCCATACAAAGGTCAGTAAAATTGACATCACAAATAGTAATACTTTTACATGAATAATGGGCAAATGTCAAACATTTAATTATGTTTATATGTTTCAAATCTTAAAAACTACCCAAATCCTCTAGAGCAATTTGGCTTTGTTGGGGTTCCGTAGATGAGCTGTAGGCATAGGGGAAGGGCCAAGGGGTACTCAGCCTTAGTTAATGCATTATTGTGTTGTGTGGAAGCCCAGATTGCTTTGATAGCACGCATTCCAGCACAGTAAAATATGATCAGTGATTTTTGGAACCTTGTGAATATTTCAGGCTGGAAAATTAAATCAGTATCTCCATGAGGTTATTCAGCAGAAATTTCCTGGTATGGCTGTGTTGACATCAGAAAACAGCCCCAGCAGATGACACACCTCTTCACTCTTCCTCCTGACTCTGGGACCCTTGTTTTCCAATCAAAACGTACTTTTCAAAAACAGGAGCTTAAGGCTTAATGGCTTTAGTTCAGGATTGGCTTGACATGACCTTTGAACCACATGTCTAAGATTCACCTGGGCACAGCATAGAAGCTTTTGAAGCACTGACTCCAGCCTCAAGCCAAATTCTTCTATCGCTCCAACATATTCTTCACTGGATTTTTCCTGAGAATCCTCTACAGGGCCGTGGTTCTCCGTTTTGCTCATGAACATGTTCCTACTTTTGGATACAGCACTCTGAGGAACCAACTCCTTTAACTATGAACTTTGTGCCATACCCTCACCGTGGAAGGTGTCAATGGCTGTCTTCTGAAGCTCCAACACATTCTTCAATTAATTTTTCCTGACGATCCTCTCCAGGGCTGTGGTTCTGCGCATGTTCCTAATTTCACCCCACTTTCCATTAATTCATTTGGATACAGCACTGTGAGGAACCAGCTCCTTTGTGGCATACCCTCATTGTTTTCTGGCCATCTGACAAGTCAATGGAATTGTAAAATACCAAACAGTACAAGGAATAAAGGCCCAAAAGGAGAAATATTTCACCGATTGTAATAAATCTAAATATTCTATGGGTTTTCCTTTCGAAAAGACAAAAATGTATGAACCATTTCAGGATGTATCTGTAGGCATCACCCCTTTAAAACAAGAAAACTTGGGGATAAGGCTATGCCACACCAATGCGATGAATATAATGATCATTTATAACCATTTACACTTGTTGGAAAGATGATTGTAATTAATCATCAAGCCACTATATGGAATAAACTGGTTATACAGCACAGAGCTCTGGTTTCTGTGCGTTTGTTTAATACTTAATTTGGTTTAATAACATATTTATGTTCAATTGAAATTTCTGAAAGTTGCGTCTCATAACAAAATTCCAAAATCCATGAGTGGTATTTAAAACAACCCTAGTTCCTATTATTGATTTATTCAATCTAGTCAGTTACATATACTGCATTGACTTTAAATTTGCCATTGCTTTATTTTATTTAAATGCCATGCGCATGTGTCAATACTTAAAATGAGCTGGAAAAACAGGAACGTTATTATTCTGAAAGCGTTTGGCTGTTCCCTGGACTGAATCATCGTGGCACCTGAGCCCTTGTGAATCATAATTACATTGAAAAGTTCTGATTGGTTGCAACTGTTTACATTAGCAGATCCAGTGGTGGACAAAATGTACCATATATGTGACTGAGTTATGTAATTATGATGATGATGATACAATATCCTGATGGTTGAAGCAGCATGTTTGATTTAATCTGGACTCAACAGATGTGCCGTAAATCCCCAGCGGACAAAAAAAAAAGCAGGATGACAACATAAAGAATAGGAATAGCGATCACAGGTTCTTGAGCTGACCGACTCAAATACGATTCATCATAAAAAGTGCTAACAACTGCTGCTTTGACCTTTTTTAAACAGTTTGTTGAGCTGAGGGTAATCTGGGAAGTTATTTGTGGGAACTTGTGAATTCTTCACAACCTGAAGGACTCGAAGGTTGGACTAGAAGGTCTACAAGATCTGGACCCCAGGAGTAAAACCAGCAATCATGGGCAACAATGTGTCTGGGACTAATACACTTAATAGGGGGCAGCAGCACAGATTTCACAGACTCCCAAATTTATACAAAGGTGAGTATTTCTAGTCTACTCTCTATGCTAGGGCTTGTGAGTGATGAGATGTCTGTATCATAAAACTCAAGAATATTTTTCTCTGTGGTCTTGGTATCGTCTCGGCTCTCTGTGATTTCGGCATGTTGTTATTTATTTTCTTAAAAAACTACTTGATTGAGGGATTGTTATTAAAAAACACTACCTTTTAGAGCAAGTTACAATTACAGCATGTCTATTGTTTGCAATAAAGAAAAGATCCCGGCTGAGTCTGGGTGTCTATACTCTCCGGTCTTGGTCTCGGTCAAGGTGGTCTTGACTACATGATGCACTGTATCATCCTCTGGCTAGAGCGCATTTAACAGTGTGGACTTAATCACACCTTGCATTTGTGTTCTCCAAAAGACAAAAACCAATGTTTAAGACCATTTCAAAAGTGTGAATGAACCCTGCAATAATCCTGCAATCCCGTTTACTTACAGCTTCTTGTTTCTGAAAATTGACATCAATATTTATGCATTTGGCAGACACGTTCAAACAAAATGACTTAAATGTCGACAGTGAACAGATGGACACGCAATTCCTACGCGAGACACAGGAAAGTTTTTGCACAATTTGAACTGAGACAAGCACCACCAGACCTCGTAAGGACACATGTTGTCGAACTTGGTTTGCCCACCAGGTTTGTTGATCTGTCTCCTAACTAATCTAGTTAAAGGTTGAGCAGACATTTGGAAACAAATGGGAAGGATATGCTTGGAGTAGGATCATTTGACCACATGAGACATTACATTAGTGACAAACCCCCACCTCCAAAACCCAGGAAAACCTATTTCTGCTGTCCACATGGAGTTTGGCTGTTAGTTTCAAAATGAAAACGTGGTTCCATGAAAATGATGTTGCGAGATAAAAAAATTCCAGAGTTCACAGATAATTGAGCCTAGTATCTCAGGGGGACAAGCGAGCTAGGTGAGCTGAGCAAAGTATGGCTCGGGCTCTGGTGGAGTTGGTGAACTTGGCTTCATGAAACATGCAGGAAATAACTATTTAAATAACAAGGGGAAACTTGTTTGAGAGCATGCTGTCATTCTTAGACATAGTGGAGAGTCGACGTCCATTAGATGCCGTTCAAAGAGACCTTCATGAAACAAATGTGCAGACGTGTTAGTTTGTAGGTAAACACTTGAGCGTAGAGTTGTGTTTCTCTGAATGTTCTTGTGTTCCACCTGCGAGGTTGTAAAAAAAAATCCTGTAATGCAGTCTAAAAATTTGGACTTTTTTTATCCATAATGACTTTGAAGATTCTACAAGATAACAATAAGAGAAACACAAGCCTACGCACAAACATGAACCCATGCACAGCTGTTTCGTGAAGGTCTCTATACTAACCCCTTCTAGCTATTTTTTTGCTGTTGTTGTTGTTGTTGTTTATCCCAATAACCATAAAATCAATCAAAAATACAAAGTTGCATTTCCAAACATCCCAGGACACTTTGTTCTAATGCAGCAAAAAAAATGTTAAGAATTTCTAGTGCTTAACTTAATAACGGTGAAAGTGAAACTGCTCCTGCTTCTCATCGTGGTATTTACGTAATGCTACAAGCTAATTACTATCACCACAATAACAACAAGGTGTAATTATGAACCGTTCAGAATACAAATTAAACACTGAGCACATCTTGTTCTGCAATAATACTCTATATGTAAAAGCACACACACGCACACACAGTTGTGTAGTGTGACGCAGGTTGTGAGCTAATGCTTAAGTCAGATATGACTGTCTTTGATCAGAAAAGGCAGTTAGCTCTCCCTAAAATTACAATTATGTAATAAGTTACTCACCCTCATGTTGTTAGATTCGCCTAAGAATTAAATTCAGGTTTAGAACACAAAACTTTTCATTGTTAATCTAAAAGGGAGTTGCTGTTGTATTGTATTACATAACTCTTTTTCCCTTCCAGACAAGTATGAGGGGGTGAGTTAAAGTTAAATTATGCATGATTAAGTGGGTGGTCACTTGAGTGACAGTCATAGACTACTGCCAACCAGGGCATTGTTAAGTTTCGGCGGTGATCACAGCTCTACCCACATCCTTTCTTTTTCCCAATATCAAAGGCTCAGAAGGATGGTTTAAAATCACTCTTCAAAATTCTACGGTTGATATCAAGGACGTGTTCCATGAGCTCTATGCAATTCACAGGTCACTGTTTTCCCCTAGCCTCAGTTATTTCTTAGCGTAAGAAAGTCACATCTTAAATCTGTAAGCGAATCGGTAAAGTGGTTCAAGCAGAATTTGATGAACTGGAATGCTTTTTAGTGCCAAAGAAAAAAATCTGCCCTTTTGGAGCATTTAAATCACACTTAAATGACATGTCAAATATTGTATGTAAAGAATAATCAATAATCACCTGAGCAGTTTTGACCACAAGACAGCTGTTGAAAAATGTTGAGCTCAAAGCTTAGCATTTCTTTCCTTGTTCTAATCTTGTTAGTCACTTGACAATTCACTTGCTATTCACTAATTCACCACAGGGGCAATTAACCTGGTGATACAAGGCATATTTGGAGTGTATCTTTAAGTAGAAACATAACAGAGAAATTGGGGTTTGCTAATGCTAATCATAGTAACAACTTAAATGTTATGACATCACTGACAGCTCCATAGCAACCAAATTACAACCCATAATAACATTTTTTTAATACTTTAAACCAGCACTTTTACATACCAACATAAAAGTTTGTGAAGTAAGTGGCAATTTTCTTCAGGTAATCCATGAAAATTGTAAGCTTGTTCTCTTGAATAAATACAGTTTAGTGGGGGGGGGGTGTTTATTTAAACAAGATTGAGTTGATATTTTTTTATGTTAAGTCACTTCAATGTTTACGTTAGTATGGGACTTTTACTCTGAAGCCCTTCAAAATAAAAGCGCATCAAGCACACTGTTTGTGTAGTTTGTATACATTGAAGCTCAAACCTGAAGATTATTTTAGCAAAGAGAGCAGTAAAATTGTTCTTGGAACAGAATATAACGAGGACAATTAAACCGTCACAACCATTTTTTCAAGAACAAAGACAGGGATAAATGTTGCTTTCTTTTAAATTTGGATTGTTACAATGTGGCTCTTTCCCATAGCAGGTGAAAAAACTGATTCTGGAAACCTGTGCAGCTATTTAATCAACACCTACCTGCCAAACATAATCCAGTATTCAGACTCTATTTTAATATCAGTCATGAAGATTACTTATAGTATTATGTAATAAAAAAAGAGTAATCTGCCATTGATCGAGGGGAAGTTCACCAAGTTTAATGGTCTCACTCTCACTGAGTTAATGTCCCTCAGAAACATGATGTTGTGTAATCCAACACGTAGCAGGCCCTTGAACTCCTAGCCCTGTTGTGTAGGAGGCTATGGTAATTTTGGAGATTCTGGTCTGTTCCAGAGCTCTTCATATGAATTCATGCATAGCTGAGCATCTGATTATGAAGATCATATCCCAGAGCAGATTTGACTCTGCCCCCTAATTAGCATTATATTCCAATGAAGATGAGCTAAAGGGGCTTTAATTATCCCTTCCATTGACTTAGAGGCCCAGCAACAACAATCGGAGGCTCATACCATTCAGATGTAGATTTAATGACTCGTGATTAAGATATAATAGAGCATGAAAGAACATAAGCCAACATTTCTCTAGTAATGACTTTCTTTTTATTATTGCAAGAAAAGAAGAATGAAAATTAATTCTGCTAAGCTCTTTTGTGCATTGTGTCCGGTTACAGTGGTGAGATACATGGGAGCCTTTTTTTTGAGAGGGGGTGGGGGTTAGCGTCTCGTTGAGTTTTTCAATTTGAAAGAAGGCTTGGAGCAGTTGGAGCTCATGTTTTCATGGAGACTGAATTCAGAACCTACAGAAAGTGATGCCACCTGTTTGCATTACTGTACGTTCCTGAGCCTGCATCTAGTTGTTTATTATGTTATTCTTTTTTATCACTTCATGGCTTTAATACACAAAGATAATGATTGTTTCACACGTTTCTTCATGGAGCTCTTCTCAGGTTTGTTCTCAATAAGAATTATACATATACACATGTACATTTTGGCCTGTTTAATGTCATTCCACCGACTTGTTTTGTAACGGCATGTATCTGTGCTTTTGGGGCTTTTCCGTTGAATTCTGTGCTCTTTAGAGCCGCCTTTTCGTACTCATTTGGCAACAAACTTGGCCATGATGTAACTTTTTTTATTGTAAACAACAGAATATCCTGTTGATCACTGACTGGTCAGCTGATTAGCTCACTGAAGAAGTGCCACAGTATGCGCCATTACAGTGTGTGACACACAAATACGGAACAACCATATTAGTTTCATAATAGGTGGCAATCCATCGTTTAAACCGAGACTGAAATTTGAGGCTCTCAATCCTTAATTCCATTCCCGCAGAGAATATATATATATATTGCTCTACTAAGCTTCTGTCCAGTTGATGACTTTAAAGCACCCCACCTTCACCTCACAGTAGTCTCTGAGCCCCAGGGATCTCTGGGCTCAGGTCACTTCCTGGCTGAAATTTTTACTTGCTGCAATAGGGTACTGGCACATAAGTTTATGTCCTTGTGGTTGTTGTTGTCCAAAGTCGTGCCGTTCTTTAAGGGTATGTTGAGAAAATAATAGTTTGAGGTCTGAAAGAATTGCATTTGGAGGGCCAGTCGTCTGTACTTTTGCTTACCTTTATGCTCTTTTGTCAAACGAACCGAAAATAATGTCCAAGTTTCATAAGTTGGTGTATCTTCATTTGTATGTCTATTACGTTTAGGCCTCATTTAAGTTGGAAGGCAGGAGTCTGAAATGAAATTTTCTCAATGACAGAACACACAAATTGTGCAAAATTAAATAAGTACTTGACATGAATGAAAAGTCCTGTCAGATACAGATCTCCTTGACAACCGGGAAGCATGCAAACCATCCCAATGTCAAGTCTGTCTTACTTATTGCATAAGAAGAGAAAGATAATATTCATATTACATGCATCTTTGCGCCTCTTGCTTTGCATTCAAATAACAGCATGCAGGATTACATGTCAGAACCCTGAAGCGCTTCTTTGTACAATAATGGAACAGAAAAATTCACCTCCTTCTCTTGCTTTGATTATCTCAAAGTACCAATTTCCTCCTCTCAAAGGAGGGACGTCACACGTCAAGGCGATTTGTATCTCATCATAAAAGATCAGGATGAAATCGTTTCCATAGAAATTGGCATCTGCATTATGAGGCTCTATTTCTGGGCTAATGACTCACCACAACTCAGAGCTGAATCTGAATGTGCAGATGAATAAAGAGTGTATAGAAGCACACGTTGGTGAAATATGAGATGATTCATGGCATTTATGAAGCAAGAGGATGTGAAAACAAGTCCAGAAGGACAAGGGGAGACGTGTTTGTATGTGACATATGTAAATGTGTCTGGGTGCTTGTGTCACTGGGTGCAGGTTAGATTTTGTACCTCTCGGTTATTTAATGGTTTCTAACTGTGAAATCTGGCTTAGAAAACAAGTCTCTGATCAAAGATAAATGATCCGTTAATCTGTTGATAATTACATTTAGTGGTTTTAATTAGGTTTTAGGGGTCAAAATATTGAGGAGCCCATAAAGGGACAACCTGAACCCACAGCAAAAAGACAATGAGTTATGGAGGAGTTCTGGGGGTATACAGCAGGAGTAAAACAGAAGAGTGAACTTGGAGTAACCCAGCAGAGACACAACAGAAGATCCAAGATGGCAGAAACCGATCATGGAGTGTCAGGGGTTGTGAACCGTAGAACTGACAGTTGGGAAAAGAGATCATTTGTTAGTGGATTGTAGTGACAGAGAGAGTTAGCCAGAAAGGAGACACTGTGTTCCCTTGCAAGGATTCTGTCCCAAAACAGCTTCTAGGCGTTATACATTATTGCCTGGACAACTCCACTGACAATAGATCCTTTCCCTAATAATATCCAAGTCAAACCAATGTCTCTAACTAGACACAGCCCTTGTATCTTTAAGGAATTAGGCACATTTTGAATGGAAGTCTATGTAATATTAACATTACTGTATAAACACTGGGCAGGAACTATAATTTGAGTGGGAACGCAAATATGTTTTGCAAGGACATGCAAAGTTTGCAGAGGAACACATAAATGTTTTGCGAGGACATGCAAAGTTTGCAGAGGAACACATACATGTTTTGCGAGGACATGCAAAGTTTGCAGAGGAACACATAAATGTTTTGCGAGGACATGCAAAGTTTGCAGAGGAACACATAAATGTTTTGCGAGGACATGCAAAGTTTGCAGAGGAACACATGCATGTTTTGCGAGGACATGCAAAGTTTGCAGAGGAACACATAAATGTTTTGCGAGGACATGCAAAGTTTGCAGAGGAACACATAAATGTTTTGCGAGGACATGCAAAGTTTGCAGAGGAACACATAAATGTTTTGCGAGGACATGCAAAGTTTGCAGAAGAACACGTAAATGTTTTGCGAGGACATGCAAACTTTGCGGAGGAACACAAAAATGATTAAACTAGGGAAAGCAAACTTTTCCATGGAATGTAACATTTTTTGTGGAGGCTTGCAAACTTTGTGAGGGAATGCAAAAATGTTTTTAGGGCACATATTCTGTGAGTGAACACAAAAGGTGTAAATATTTTTTCTCACATGCCATTGCAGCTCTGTAAACGATTATCAAATTTTTACTAAGAGACCTATATACATGTTAAATTAATCTGCTTTATCTCTCAATTATACTTTCTACACGTTTGTTTTATTATTTAAAATGTGTACTTTAATCTATTTAAATAAAAAAAAGTCTGAAAGAGCCAGGTGAAATCATTTGATCATGGCTTGGCCACGCCCAATTTGACAGAGTGGTTGCCTTATTTTGAAAATATGATGTCTTTATATATATATATATATATATATATATATATATATATATATATATATATATATATATTTTGTTTGCTATGAAGCACTGCTCCATGCCTGATGTGTGTATCAGCTGACACCATGAACATTTGCTTTTCACTAGAACGTATCTGACCAAATCATCAAGCTGCTTTCACAGTAAACACGACTCAGAGTTGTGATCAAGATACACAAACCCACATTTACATAAAGGGCACAATAAAATAAAAATCTAAAGATATTCACTTTTAGATTAAGTTTCCCTATGGCTCCCATAGCTTAGTTCTGCTTCATTTGAAGGCACTTTTTTAACACGGCAGGACCAACAAGAAAAAAGGGGAAAGAGTGCAGTGAAGAGAAAGAATAATGGCTCACGGCTCATTTCTGACAGCTGCCTGATTTGCTGGAGACAATTGAGAAAGGTCAGACTGTAGAGAGTTGTTAACAGCTCAAAGGCTTGCTATGGTTTATTAAGCTTTACAAAAGTGCAAGGAATTAAGGGAAATAAAATCTAATACAAGGCAGTTTAGATTGCACGGATGCAAAGAACTCATGCTGGTTGTAGGAGGGAACAACAGACATTATCAATATAGAGTTTTAACATTTGTATACAAGACTGCCACGGTTCACACCATTGAAAAGATTAGTTGTTGCTTTCCTTAGTATTTGCACTTAGGGCCATGGACTTGCTAGCCTTAATGATTACAATCTAGCTCAACTAGCATTTCCTGTCCCTTTTAATCAGAAAAGCTGGGCTTTTGAAGAGGTTCCCTGGCTCTGGAACAAGGTGGACACCTTCGAATTGCGTTAGAACCAACAATCGCTTTGTACAGTCTCTGCACACACTGGTGCATATGCCAATCACAGCGGATGTTTTGGATTAAGTAGGAATGACGCCGCCCACCTATTTTTTAATTTTGATTTCAAATATAATGTGTAAATATATTATCTTGCACATAATTTGCAAGATAAATCTAATTAAAATGAGAGAAAGTGCAGGATTGTCTTACAGTTTCATTTTACAGCCCCCAGATCAGTGCAAGATAGTAATGAAATGAAGTGATAACTCTTGGAAGTACAATACCTGTGATATGACCTTCTTTTTTAAAGGTTTAAGAGAGTTTTGACTGTTTTTTATACAATTTATACAGTGTTTTGACTTTGTCTTTGCTTTTTTCTGTTCACTTTCTCTTAACTGTGTTAATATACTTTAATTCTATGCTCTGTAAGAATCACCTTCTTTTGCAATCAACTTTCCTTATGGAGGGTGTCAATTATTCTCTGCAGTCTTGTTCATGATTGTGAAACTTGCTAATAGCAAGTGTAAAGCATACAGAGGGCATTTCAGAGCTGAGGAAACAGGTGTTTGCTAGGTCACATATGTAGAACTCTGTCACAATATTCAAACTTTGTGTAAAAAAAAAGAACTCTTGAATTCATAATGCTTCAAATTTAACTCACAACTCACATGTTATACACATATCACCTTTTCAAACAAGCTATTGAAAAAATGCACTTTCCCTCAATTTTCTAATTTTGAATATTCAAATTTTGTGCATTGTTTGAATGGTTTGTTAGATCTGATTTCCATGGAAATGGGCAAACAATTAAATCTTAAAAAGATAAGAAAATTTTCTTCCCCATTTTCTGATATTTTGAAATAATAAATTGCAGAGGAAAAAATGTAACCTCCGAAGTAAACTCTTAAAAAGGGGTTTTGTTTTCCACCAAGAACTAAAAAATTCCAATTCTGGAACAAATAACATCTAAGAACAAGGTGTTTTTTATCTGAAATAGAAACAGCCCTCTGATCCACTGGCAACTCTCTACTGTTAATCAGCCGAACTGATTGTAGAAAACAAGGCTGACGATGGGAACATTTAACATTTCCACTGAGATCTGGCAACAAGCGCACAAGGTTAACCCGAGTCTGAGTGCAGTCGAGGAGTCTGGACACAATCATATCATGACTCTACAAGCGACACGTCCCATTAATGCTCTTTGATTAGTGATTACTATGCACTGCTGACATCACAAGCTGAACGATGTGATCGATTCCCATTCGTTTAGGGATTTACAGTAATCAATAATCAATGCATGGCAACATGTAGGTCATCGCTGTCAAAGCTAGAAATTACAGAAATGCTTTGTCACAGTGTCCATAGTTGGGTTTATTCGTTTTTAAAATGTAAATTGAATTACAAAAAAAAAAAAAAATATTAAGGAAGCCTTAATTTATCAGCCTCTGTTTCCTTATTACAAGAGGAGGATCCATTTAAAATTGTAATTAGAAATTATTTCACTTGTGAAACGACTCACAATCAGCCCTGAATGGGAATACAGCAAACGTTCCTGTTTGTGTTGGACATTTCTTTATTACTGCCTATAAATGAAATGTGAAGCCACACCATTTTCATGTGCAGTTAGAAACTTCAACAGGTGTTTTACAATCGTTGTATTTTATTCTCAATGTGGAACTAAAATGGAGTTTACACATTGTGCACTGCAGACCTTTCATGATAATACTGAGATGTTTGAGTTGAATTTGCCTTTACACTAAACTTTCTTGTGCATGTTTTCATGATCTTTGCGTTGATTGGCACTCACAAACTTGTGTTTGTTTCGGGGCTCACCTGAATTTGGAAATCTGTCTTGGTCCACTCGGAGCCATAGTATCCGCTAACTCCACTTTCTCAATTAATGTGGTTCTGTCTGCGTATCTATCATCATTTATCACTCCCTGGTCTTGAAACCAATGCAGACGATTGAGATATTTGCGTATGTGGCATTTCATCATTGTACCATCCTTAGATTTCACTGATGCCCTGAGAGGAGCCCATTCTTTCACCGAGCTGCTTGATTTTATAAACCTGCTGTCATGAAACGGATCGAAACATCTGTATTCAATATTTTTAGATGCAGTGTCAATATAAACGTATTTTTTACCAATAAATAATAAAGTAGTTGATTTTCTGTACAAATGTAGAGAAATAATCAATTAGAATTACACGTTACCAACTCAATGCAATTTAGACAGTTTAACTTCAAGTTTAATAACATATTTATTCCAAAAGGAGACCACAACATCAGACAGAATGTGGACATTCAATAACCATTTAAGAAACAATGATCCCACTTTTTATTTCCAAATATTTTATTTTCACATATTTCCCACTAGAGGCAATAAATAAATAATCAAATGATCCACTATTAATTTCATCAAGAGAATCAGGCAACTGGAATTATTCTATTTTAAATACTAGTTAACAAAATTACTTTTTCCCCACAAGACTTGGGGTTGTCTATTTTCAGAGTTATAGAATGGACAACATTTCTAAATTAGTTTATGAGCATTTATGTAAAAAGGTCAGTTAGTTTATTGAAATGTACTATACATGATCAGATTTGTGTACAGTAAACTTGGGCAGTTTTTCAAGAATAGAGAGGCAGAACAAGTGTTATACAAGTTTAAGAATATGCTGGTCTGGATGCAATGTAAATATTACATAATACCGCGTGAGGTTCTAGCATGGATCTATAAAACGCTCTGTTTAACTTTGTGTAAAAGTAAAGCAACTCGTACCGGACTAGTCACGTGACTCATGAATTATAACCCATACAACTTCCCCATAAACAAACGGAACTGTATAGCACCTGCTGCAGAGATAAGCTCAGCAGGTATTTACAGCATGCAGCAGTTTTAACCGTTTCACTGTCAAGCACTTTCTTTCATTATGGAGCAAAAATCCATGAGCAATGCCTCATTGAGTTTGGTCAGGCTGAGTGTCTGAAACACTGAGAGCAGTCAAAGCTTTAATGCTTCTGGCAGCACAAGCTTTATTTCATGGAGTCTGAATGTGTCAGAATGCCATGCAAGATGTGTGAGCTTTGCTTCAAGGCCACATTAAAAACACACAATAAAGGACTTGTTTAACGCATTCACAGGGAAGAAGGATAATGCAGATAAATACAGTTAAACGTGTTTTAGATTTTCTCTCAAAGAGTTTTAAATACTTGCAAAAATGTGGTATAATAACTATTTACAAGATGTAAAACTATATATTGTTTAAAAAAAATAAGACTCTTCTTAGCAAATATCAGCATATACAAAATAGCAAAGGATTCTTTCAAATCAAATCGACAAGTTCATTAAACTAAATTATGTTCAGAGACTATTTTATTTATTTATTGTTTGTTAAAATGAACAATTTCTGCAATAAATAAACAAAGAAAAAAATCTCTTTCCTCAAATAAAAAAAAACTATGAAAATGTATTAAAAAAATTATCAAATTAATTAAAAAACATACAATCAAATACATGCTCGGATCTGATTGTAATCACTGTAATTCACATTTTTATTTTATATGTTATGCAAAAAATACAATAAAATAAAATATGAGGAAAAAATATTAAATATGTACAAATAATATTACATAAATAAAATAAATTCATTCATTTTCCAACCCTCAGCCGGTGGTCTGCTGGTGCATCTCCAGCGTATCTGGGCGAGAGACAGGTTGCCAGTCCATCACAGATGAACACTTTAATCATGGTAAAATATTTCAAACTCGGCTGTACCTCACTTCTATGTTTTACAAACATGCCAAAATAAATAAACAAACAGATAAATTTTGGGCAAAAATACATTTTCCTTTAAAATGATTGAAAATGAAAAAAATTTGACATGATACAAGTCACAAAGTATTGTTAATTTTCTCTGTGAGTGGAAGTTGTTTATGCTAAACTGAAAATAAGGTTGCATTAATATGATAGTTTGGTTATATATTATATTTGAAACTGTAGCGCGGAAAAAAGTTTGAGAAAACGTTCCCTTTAAATCCCATCAGTGCTGGATGTGTATTTTCATTACTAAGTAGGAGCAGATTGGAACTTGTAGTTGAGGATCTCTTGCCAGACTTCCCCTGTGGTGCTGAAGGTGATTCTCTGGGAATCATTTAGTGGGGAAGGTCTTTCTGGGATCGTGTGTGTGATCAGTGGGGCCTCTCTGTTGCACGGGCTTCCCCTCAACGTCAGATCAGCCCAATTCCAGATGCACAAACACACTGGCTTTCCTACAAGAAGAGCGCCTTGTCAGATCTGGAACTGCTTCTCCTCATACAAATTTACGCAAAGAACATTGAAGAAAGACCACTTGCTAAATAAAGTCGGTGGAGAATCATTGTTACAGTGATTCTAGTGGATTTACTAGTTCAACAAGTGATAAGATTTATGTAATCATTTATGTGAAATAGTTCAAAACATTACCTTTCAACCCTTTAACCCATTCATGTGAGATGGAGGGGTGTCCCAATTCCTTTTATGCGATAGTAAAGAGGTAAGATGCAGGAGTGTATGACCCTCTATTCCAAAAAATGAAAACAAAGGTGCCCAACCAGCGTAACCAAAGAGACTCAAAAATGCAAGTAATTTTGCCATTTATAAAAATGTTAAAAGATGATGTAAAACACTATGTTATGTTAAATTACATGATCATGTCCATATATACGTCAGTAACATTAGTAATCAGTAATACGGTCAACAATCACTAGTTTTACATTATTATGTGCCATTGATACCCTAAGGATAATTTTTTAACATGTTTCTGGGGGAAGCAATCAGGATGTGACACCCATCAATTATCCTAATTTACATATTTATAAGCAGATTCAACCCCTTTCCCATTCGAGGTCTACAAGGGGAGTCTACTTGGACGTATCTGAGCAGAATAGCCAACCTGTACCTTCATAACCGCAATTTGCGCCAACAAATACAAAGCAGGTCCTAAATAACAATAATTTTACTCGCATATAGACCGACCTATGGCACATGCAATTTCCATTTTGTCATGTTTATAGTTTTTATTCAGCATTGGTTTGAAGGGCTCAGGGACAGGTATATGGGGAGGGTTAAGTGAGAACTCAGCTTATAAGGTAAACGTGAATATTTAAAAAGTTTTTTTTGAATGTGTGCCCTTTGTGACTACCAGTGCTATAAATAATTCCCCATTAAACAATGATTTCCCTGAGATGAGCTACAGATTGTTTGATTGGGAGAAATCAATAATGTCAATCAAAAGATTGTTACAATATACCAATCCCTATGTTCCTAGCATTTTCTAAAGCGGAGATATAGATCTGTTGATTTGGTTGCTAGGGTAAAAAGTTTAGTTGCTATGGAGGAGTCAGTGGCATAATGTTGTGTTCCCAATATGACTATGTGTAAAATAAAGTAACCCCATGCCTCTGTGATTTTCTAAAGGTGAGATGGGTCAAATTGGTTGCTATGGTAAACAGCCTAGTTGCTATGAAGTGGCTTGTTACTTAACCTAATGTTCCCAATGTCACCGTGTGTAACATACACCAACCCCCATACCTCGATCATTTACCAAAGCTGAGATCAATTTCAGCTAATTTGGTTGCTAAGTTAAACCGTTTGGTTGCCAGGGAGCTGTCAGTTTGGTCACTGTTACGATGTCACATTGCTTTCGCTCCATTTTCCCGTTTGTTTTTAATAGCCACTATAAATCAATGGACATTGTAACCCTTTCTAGAGCCTGGGGATGAAATACTTTTGCACAGTGATTGGGATGTTCGTGCACAGACTGAAAACCTCCACAAATGTGGTCAGTTTGAAGTTTCTCGGGTCAATCTGAAGTTGTCAGATTACAGTTTTCCAAATTTTGACCCAATGTTAAGTCAATGGAAAGTTTCCCAGCATTCTCAGAAATGTCCTTTAGTGGTACCAGTCTGAAAAGATATAGACCAGTTTGGATGTCTTAATTAAGTTAGGTGGCTGTGGATTGAATGGGTTAGGGTGAATTATTTTGTCCCGAAACAAAAGATGAATAACAATAAAACATTTAGAAACTTCTTCATTTGGTGAGAACGGATCAAGACCCCGCTTTATGTAGTTACATATTCAGTTGCTGTTTTGGACTGTAACAATGCTGGGTGTTGTTTGTGGTGTAGGTGGATATTGGTGACAGACACTATTTGTTGTGGCTATATGTTACACAATGGAAAAACCAGCAGTTCTTTTGGAGATTTGCTAAAATAACCGCCAGATCGTGAGTCATTCTCAAGTGTGGGCAGATGGGTGTTTGACCTATAGATGCTGTGTTTAGTTTACAGTGGTGATGCAGAAAAACTGCCAAAAATCTGCAGTGTTACACAATCCAAGTCCTGGCCTGTGGATGGTCATACTGTATATTTATGTAAAAAGAGATTCTTTATGTTCTCCAGCCCGATGCACTTTAAATGGCACTATTGATGCAGTGTTCTTGAGGCTAAAAAGCATAGCACACATTATGCAACCAATTCCCCTGAGCCAATAGGAAACGTGAACTACTTTAGAACAGATCTGGTCACAGAGTAAAGGCACAAACAACAATAAAACAGTATTATGAAGTTTCATAGTGTTTCTTTTTATTTCAAGCTAGTATTATCCGACATTACGCACATTTAAGTGTATTTTGTTCTAGTTATTTCCTCTTGGGAGGTTGAGGTTTTTCACAAGTGGAGCCTGAAAGTCAAAGCAGCTTTCTGTCTCTCGAGTTCCTCTGACAGATGGCAAGCAGGATAAAACTCTGCAAATAAAAGTGTAATCCCGTCCTCACATGGGTCGACGCTTGCTCGCCAGATTATCTTATTGGAGAGAGAGAGAGAGGGAGCGAGAGTGGGAGGGGCTTAGGGAAGATGTGAGGGTGTGATTGTAAAGGTTTTGTGGTTGGACTTAAATACAATTAGGAAAAAGAAAATGTATTTTGCAGATAAGTTTTGTTTAGTATCGGATGTGTTACGCCCGGTCTAGGTGAGGCATGCAAGACCAGGGTCCAAACTCGATTTTAACAATTTATTTACAATCAAAATTCATCACATATTAATGAAAACCATACCTCAGAAACCTGATGGAAAACTGACACAAAATAAAGAAATTAACATTACACCAGACTCCCTACTTTCCACTATACACATACATACAAGGAACTCATTACAATCAGTGCCAAATCCTGTAGGGTAAACAATCTCCAGGAAATGGTGAACAAATCCAGGTTACACAGCAAATCTCGATAAATCGTAAAACAAAAACGCAAAATCTCGCACACACAAACCAAGAAAAAGTAAGTGAGCATAGAACTCATGTGAAGAATGGTGAAGGAGGCTAATGTAGAGATGGTAGATAGTTGGTATAGGCGGAACATCAACTTTAGCCAATGGGACCTTCCAAGTGTGATTGACTGGAACAGGAACAGTGGTCTTTCCAATGTCAACAGCCAATTCCAATGTCTCTATGATTTTCCTTAGTGGAGAAATTGTTGCTATGGTAAACTCAAGTTGCTATGGAGGGGTCAGTAACATATGTTGTTCCCTTTCTCACTATAAGTTCAATAAACCAACCCCCATGTCTTTATCATTTACCAAAGTTGATATATAGTTCAGTAAATTCGGTTGCTAGACTAAACGGTTTGGTTGCTAGGGAGCCGTCAGTGATGAATTAATCACTATGGTTAACAAAAACAAATCCCAGTCATTCTTTATGATGCTTCATCCTGAAGACGATTTTGTTGCCGTTTCCCTTTTTTTTTTAAAGGCCATTATAAGTAAGAATTTAGCCCCTTCCTTCCACAGACTGACAACCTCCACAATTGTGGTCTGTTTGAAGTTTCTATGAGTTTCTCAGTTTGAGTTATAACTTTACCCCATGTTAAATCAATGGAAAATTCCCCAACATTCTCAGTGGTTCCCATAATTGCTTTAGTCAGACCAGTTTGTAAATCTTGGAAAGGTTTGGTGGTTGTAGTTCCAAAAAACAACCTTTATCCCATGATGAGACCATTAGAATCTCTGTTTAGAGGATCCATCCTTTATCGTTGTCTGTAGCAGTGATCTAGAGATGTACAGTCAGATATCGATGTCTGGTCTTCTTCACTTCCTCTTGCACTCCACCAAAATCTCCATCCGGATTCCCTTCGGGTGAATAGATTTATCCAGAGACTGTTACAGGTTGTGATCTATATCAGGGCTGTGGTTGCTACACGTCTGTGATGCTTGAACTTAAACTGTACCCTCAGGTGTTAACTAAAGACCTGGAGAACTACTCCAAGAGACTTTTCTCACAGCAGAAATGGAAACGTGATATCTGACAAGGCACAGGCATGTGCAGGTGTCTACAAACAAGAGGGGAAAAGTTCCTTCGAGCAGTAAAACATAACCAGATTCACAAGGCAAACAAGAAACAAGGCCAACAGAGAGACCCAGTAATCAAGAGAGAGGAGAGGGCACGCAGAAAATACAGAAAAACCAAGTAAACAGGAAACAGACAAGTGCATGGAGCAAAATCAAGCAAATAGTTCTGATTCAAGAGAAAACACACGGGTCAAGCAGAACATGGCTGAGAATTTCAAGACTTTGCATTGCGTTTACGGCGAGCTGTGGAACTGATAAGAGCAAGACTTTGGATTGTGAAGAAAGTATCTGCAGTATTGAAACGACTGAAATGTCGGTTTTCTATTTGGTTCTATTTGTGTTCAACACAAGAATCTCAATTATAGAAAAGATGAATTATAGTTTAAACATATTTTTAGGTCAACTGTCCATTTAAATCATATGTGAAAGCCCAAAAGTGATCTAATCAGCAAATATAAGGGGCAGCACAACATGACTGTCATGTTATTAAACAAATTATCTTTTTCTTGTGTGCAGAGTGTCCTGAGGGAATCTGAGGTTTGAGATCAGATCTGTTGTGGTGTGTAAGTTTGACTTTTGAGATTCTTCCACTATGGTTAACAGCCAGATCTAAGTGATGGACTGACACACATGTAATCCTGAAGCCACGGGGTGCGTTAGAGCTAATAGTTGTGGCTTCAGCTCATCTGAAATGCTTTTGCTTTGTACAACTCTGTTTTAAACCTGCATGTTGAATCTCTAGTGAGCTTGAAAGAGAAACAGATTTTCATCTTCAAAATTAACGATGTGCATTAAACCTTGGAATGCGCCAGTGACTATAGAGGTTTGTTCATTTAAACTGTGTAAAATGTTTGTTTGTTTTTTCTAAATACCAGTTTGTGCGTTTAACATTTGTTAACCCTAAGAAGTCTGGGGCCTTTACAATTTGATCTAATAAATAACCTTTAAAACTGTTTTTTGTGACAATGATTGATATAATTTTTTTTAACGCCGTAGTTTTTATTACATTATTCAATAAATCCACAACAATCCTGAAATTGTAAAAAAATAATAATAATAATAATAATTAAAAATACAATTCTGAGTTCTAAATTGTCTTTTTTTTTTTCAAAAATCTCAGAAATTGAGAACGAACAGTTTTTATATCTGTGATGGACTGGCAACCTGTCCAGAGTGAAATCCCCGCTTAACGCCCGATGTGCGGTGGCACCAGCAGACTGCCATATCCCTGAAAGGGAATAAGTGAGTTAGAAGATGAATGAGTGAGTGAGGGAGTGAATGAATGAATGAATGAATGAATGAATGTAAAAAAATTATTTTGAAATCCTCCCCAAAAAGCAAATACAAGGTAAAAACAATGTCAAAATTTTATAAAAAAAAAAACCTTATAAACTGTTCCAAACACCTTTTGTCCAGAGCTTTGAAAAACACAAGCCATCCCACAGGTATTGTACTTCCTTCTTTTTTAATCTGATGGCACAGATCTGGGGACGATTGAGAATTTTCTCACATTTTAATTTGAATTACCTTGCAAAATATGTTTGAAACCAAAAACTAACAACCTTTTTGAAATGTATACATTACATTTGAAATCAAGATTAAACCAAAGCTGGGTTGTGTCATTCCTCCTTAATTCAAAACAGTCGCTGTGATTGGCACACAATGCTTACCAGTGCGCACAGAGACTTCTAAGGGTTCCACAAAAAAGGCATAAAAACACTGCTGTTTTGAACCCTTAAAAATATGATCCTGTCTAAACACAGTCATGAACTGAAACAGAAACAGCTAAGTAGGAGGTTTACAATGGGTTATGATCAGCCAAACTTTGCTACCAAGTGAGGTTGAAAAGTAAAGTTTCCTGTCATGGCAAGATTGAGCAACAGTGTAGTATTCTATACCATCAAGGTCTCTCCCAGACAAAGATTTCAAAGCAGAACGGAGTTTCAAGAAGCTCTTTGAAGAAGCACAAAGAAACTGGCAAAGTTGAGGAGACACGGTGGACAAGGAAATTTAGCTTACTACACTTTTTAAAAAGTATCTGCATCAGAGTCATAAGCTCAGGTTTCATACAAAAAGCAGAAACTCTGACGATGGAAAAGGTTAGGAAAATATAAGAACGTGGGTGAAGGAGCTCTGGACCCATGAGTCAAAATGTGAAATATTTGGCTGTAGAAGAATGAAGTTTGAAGTGCTGGGGAGCGGATGAGTGTCTGCAAGCAACAGTAAAGCATGGTGGAGATTCTTTGAACAGTTGGGGCTGCATTTCTGCAAATGGAGTTGGGGATTAATGGTGTTCTCAATGCTGAGAAATTGAAAAGAAGATTAAGAACTAATTTCAGAGTAAATAAGAGCAAGACGTGCTGAAAGTGAAAGTTTCTCAACATCAACGACTGTGTCTGGGAGTACATGAAGAGATGGAAGGGTGTGAAGATCTGTGGTGCGCTCTCCAAAATGTTTGGAGCAACCTAAGTTCTTTGTGTACCACATTCGAAAGCATTCTTTGTTTACAGCATTTTGTCACACTTGCTTGAAACTTGCACTGCACTGTGTATTCTGATCTGAGGATGAGGTTGTCTTGAAGCCAAAAAGTAAAAACCCAAAACATGTGCACCCTAGTAAACTGATACAGCCTCCATGTGGTCTGATGTGAGGTAAAGTTACTGCTTGTGCAAACTGCTAATGCCAACAGCACTAACTGACTAATGAGTTATGCCAGAGTGATGCATAAAACCAAACATTATCCTCCTGGAAATCTAATAAAAATCTGATCATTTCTTCTTGTTTTATTTTTTAAAAACTGATCAAATCCACACAACCATTGAATGGTGCAGAAGCATCTCTACTCAGACACAGCTTGTGAACACATTTCAGCTGCAGAGGATTAATGCTAATGTCATGAATAATAAACATTATGTAATTACCAAATCAATCTTTTCCATGCTACATTCTGCAAAAGCCATCCATCGCATCATCTATACAGCTACTTGTGAATACGTGTGAACAGGTGTGTCAAATCGTGTTGGCAGCAAGATTCCACATCTTGAAGTAGGATTTAATTAACCCTTAGAATTAACCCTTAACATTACACAATAATTCCACAACAAACCTGAAGTTTTACAAAAACATGCAACTTCATGTATTAAACAGTCTCTTTTTATTACTGCACAAACTCGAAAAATTAAGAATAACCCTCTCTTAAACCTTATACACAGTTCCAAGCACTTGCCATTGTTTTTGTTTTGTGGTGGAACTTTGAAAAACACAGGCCATATCACAGGTATTGTGCTTCCAAGGGTTATCTCATCTTTTCACCACTAGATGGCACCTATTGAACCAATTAGGGGTCTGTAAGATGAAACTGAAAGACGCATTTCCACACATCAATTGACACGTCTTAGCTCTTGTAATGTTGAAGTAAAACGCAATGTATCAAAACTAAAAACATTTTTGAAACATACACATTAAATTCGAAATTAAAAATATAATAATAGCTGGTTCACGTCATTCCTACTGTATTCAAAACAGCCCGTGTGATTGGCGTACTTCTAAGGCTTCTAAGGGTTAAGAACTTTCACTACAAACAACTATATGCCTCTACCTAAATCCAAAACTCTTTTTCTACACGTTTAGAAATCACACCATAGCCACAGGGAACTGGTAATGCTATTAAACCATTACAAACTGAGTGTTTAAACCAAGAGAATAGAACCATCTCCTTTCAGATCCACCTTTCACTAGATTGTATTTTAATGATAAATGGCCTTATCTTTCCTACTCTCTGTGCTTATACGTATATTATTAAACCTCAATGACAGATCCTTTTACCACCTGACATTCTCCTGTTCCTGAGCCCATCTGACATCTCATCTCACTGGCTCACAGTGGGGTCACGGCGATCTCTTCTTTTATTAAAACTGTAGAGTCCGAACTACAAACAGGCATTAATTTAAGAGAATAAGGTGTACAGTGCTGAAATGGAAAGTCTTCACTTTTTTCAGACTAATTGAATATCCAAGTCATTTTTCTAAGTACACATACATTTGCATTGTTGTGTTGTATGGTGTGTAGTATTCACCTCGCCGTGTGTAATGTACATGAACATAAATGAATGGATGCTTATTGGAATAATTATTGAATGTCTATGACAAAGACCTTTCTATGGCGGAATATTTGACATTCCAAATTTCTGACAAGTCACTTTTGAATTTGGAGCACAAGTTCAGAGCTGTTTAGCTCTTGCTCTGCCTACACATGTCCGTAATAATGAGAGCGTCTAACATTTCTATCTAATATTTTGCACATGGTATGGCCGTGTACAAGAGATCTCGTATTTGAATGGACTTTTTGTTTAAAAATTTTCTGAATGCACGTGTGGGTGTGAGCGTGGGTGTCTCTAGACCCTCCTTGGCTCTGTTTTGCAGCTGCCTCAGTATTTAGTTACTGCAGTGACTCAGAAGAACAGAATCATCTTTTCTGCTTTCCTCATTCTGGATTTATCTCACATATCTATTTGCAGGGATTTTGGAGAAAATGCAGTTTTACAGCGTAAAATCCAATACTCTTCATAATTTGACAGTTGGTACTGCCTTTTACAGACTAATCTCCAGTTTCTGTGGCCCCCACAACATTATGCTGCTACCACCATGCTTAACAGCAGATGTAGTAATGGCTAGATTAGTGCATTGAATTCTCAAAATGCTTGCTGTTCATCCCAAAGAGTTAAAAAAAAAAAAATCGATCAACAATAATTTGACAGCTGGTACTGCTTGTAATCAGACTAATCTCCAGTTTCTGCAGCTGCAACAATATTATGCTGCCACCACCATGCTTAACAGTAGGCAAAGTATTTGCCAGATTAGTGCATTGAAATCTCAAAATGCCGGCTATTCATGCCAAAGAGTTCAAAAATCATTTGAGAATAATTTGACAGTTGGCACTGTCGATAATGCCAATATGAAGTTTAATCTGGATCATTGTTTAAAAAAAATGTGTCATAATTGAGATGAGAGCAACATGTCTCTAAAAGTATTCTTTGGTAAACAAGATGTTTTAACAAGCCTAACATGGTATTTAAGAATCTGTCATGCTTTCACATGCTATAGTTGACTTGAAATGTACGTTTTCAAGGTTTTTGCTTCAGTGTAGTTAAAACTGATGGAAAAGGTGTGTGTCTATCTCCATTAAAACAACCAAACGTAGCGCCCATGCAGAAGAGAGCAATATCACTTAACATGTAGCTTTTTAATACAAAAAAAATATTTAAAATATTAAAATATTCTAGCCGTCCCTAAAAAAACACATCATTCCTCAATTAGCTCCATGATTTTATGCATATTTTACCTTTAAATCACAAAGCATTATTGAATGTCTCTAAAATATTGAAAACAGCGCTTGTTGTCTCATACAATAACATAAAACATCTGGGTGGCGAATAATTCTTTAAATAACATTTATACGAAATCTCAAAAAACCTAATCCTTTCAAGCCTCTATGTGAATGGGGGGAAAAAAATCATATTTCACTTACTTATATCCCATAACTGCTAAGATAATGCATCCTTAGTTATTTTTACTTTCAGGTTCTATACCCATTCATCACCTCATCAGTGTTTCTTTATCTGCTGCCTGTGCTACCCATGATCACTGGTTGTCTTGGAAACCTTAGTAGATGGCGGCAGTAAAAATGAGCGTGTGCACACAAACCCACGTTAGACACAGAAACACACCTTTGGGGGACGTGGGGGGTTTTACTTGATGCACACCAGCATGTCACTAGCAGCAATGTCTGTCCTTGATCAATAATAACCAGCTAAAATTAGTCCTAGCCTGAGGTTTTCTCATCTACAACCAAACACAAATACTGGAATAACGGTGAAATTCTAACCACACTCACAGGTTTGAAATCAGCATACAACGTTTAAATTCACACACTTAGAGCTTACGACGTCCCAGAATTCAACATCAAACTGGGTTTGTCATCAAAAAATAAGCAACACCTGCTGCCAGACCTATCTATGCATCAGGAAAAGCAGTTCATATGGCCCGTATAAAATCCAGCAGATCCCAAAATGGAGTTTCGAGAGGAAGCATGCTTGTATAATCTAATGTATTATGAGTAAATGTGGTTTAGAGAGACAGAGTACAATAGAATTCATGGCTGTGTTCCAGTGAAATATATCTCCAAAAGAATTAAAAGAAGTGTTGTCCTCGAGAGCTACTCTACTGGGAGTGTATCGAGAGTAGAATCAGTTGACGTAATAATCTCATATACTTTTTTAATCCTGAGAAAAATCCTTTTCCTACTTTACAATTCGCTCCAATAAATTACCTTTAAAACAGTTTTTTGTGGCATTACTTGATATCATTTTTTTCATACAACCACAGGTTCTTTTTTAAACAAATATTTTTCATTACCTTACACAATAATTCCACAACAAACATGAAATTGAACAAAAAAAAAAATCGAATTCAGAGTATTACATTGTATCATTTTCTTACTGCAAAAATCTCAAATGATTTTTATGTTTTAAAACAAAAATAAAAAGCGTTGAGACCAAATAAAAATATGCGACTGCACAGCTGCATCAAAACAGTAACAAACTTTGATGTTGGCTTGTAAAAATTGTCATTTAAAAGTATTTTTATTAGCAAAATGGAATAGTTACCAAGGTAGATTTTTTTAGTTGCTATTGAGAAGTCACTGATATCTAATAACCACCATGTCTCTATGATTTTCTTGAGCTGAGATAGTGATATGTCAAAACGGTTGCTATGGTAAAGTTTGGTTGCTAGGGAGCCATAAGTGACATCATTTTTTTTTATTTGTTGATTATTTGTTGATTTGTGTGTATGATAAGCATACACACGCTCCTATTTCCCCTTTTGTTCATCTTAAAGATATTTTTGTTTGTTGTTGTTGTTGTTGTTTCCTTTTTATTTTCATTGGCCAGTCGAAAAATCCAACGGCAGTTACACCCCATAGACATAAGCTCTGAAATAATGTAGAGGTTGCCATTGTGGTACAGTTGTAAGGTTTTAGATCTACAGCAAGGACGTAAGCTTGTCTGAGTTTCCTTTTACATTTACCGGTAATTACCCTTAAGAGGAAATGGTGAGCAATGGACCAGTGACACATCCATGGAATACCCCACTTCACAGTAAATGCTAACTGCATATAGGCACCAGCAAAACCAAGTCAGGAGTAAGTGGGTAAAGAAAACAACCAGACAATACCGTAAAACCATGACATATCAGTCAAATTATCGACAAAGAAGCTCCAAATCCAATAGACACCTGACAAAGTAAATGTGTGGTTCATGCGCTTTGTGTTTAAAAGAATAATAGAAGGTCTAAAATCAAACGTAAATTGAAGTCATTTGACTTGAGGATGAGAATGCATTTCTTGCTTAGCAGAGCCTCTCCAAAGCCTTTTTATCTCCCTGAGTGCATTATGTAAGTCTAGAATCAAAGGCGAGAGAAAAGCAACGCTGTGATAACCTGAGACCGGATGCACAAACACAATCCACTGAGGAATACAGCATCAACTCCTCGGTGACTGCAGCATTAATGGAATGTACGCTTTCTGCAGAGGAGGGTTGCCTCTTTGGGATCTGAATCCTAGAGGTCAGCGTAATAGCCCTCTCTCTCTCTCTCTCTAGCATTTGTCAAGTCATCCATAATGCTGCTCCAGCATCGCCTGACTCTTGCTTTTAATGAGGAAAGTATGCTTTCACGGCTGCTTTGCTAGCCAGTCTCCAATTACAAAGTGTTTCAATGTTTATCCTATTTTATGGGTATTTAAAGCAATTGCTATAAATTTGTTTACCCAGAGTATATGAGGGGGAGTGGTTGAAAAGCTTTTGCTCTTTGTGATGCTATTTATTTACTCGATGCGGGGTATACCCTTTGGATTTTGTCAGAATAGACCTCACAAATGTGGAATATGCATGTTGTTTCAGCCCAAAATACCATACAACAGTGTTTTAATAATGCCTTACTTTACTTACAGCTCATCTAAAATCATTTTAAATGTCCATGACACTGGAACAATGTGCTTTTTTTATACAAACATGGCAATAATGATAGATGCAAATTTCTAAATTGCCTTTGTATATGGTTTTAGTCCTAAAAAAGGAGTTTTAAATCCAGTTTTGAACTCTTAAGTAAAAGACAAAGACCCTGATGTCAAGAATATATTGGAGGGGTTACCAATGTACTGGATGCATCTGATATTGCAGACAATGGCCATGTTTCCATTCAACGATTCAAATTAAATTAATGCGCAAAACTCAAATTTTGCGTAAAATATTTGCAAATAAAGCACAGTTTCCACCCAACAAGCCCCAGAGAACCAAATCGTCTCTTCCCGATGGTGACAAACATCAAAAGAAAAATGGAGGTTGCTGCATTAGGAGAGGCCTTTTTTCAGACGTAATATCTTTTAACGTCCAAAACCAAAACAACATTTCCGTAGGTTAGTTCATTAATGTCGCTCCATCGCGCCCCAGTTCTGACAGAAAAACGCATTGCATTGGAATTTATTTGGTAATTGCATTTCCTTTTCCAGTTTATGCACCTTTTTCTAATTGGATAAAAAGTTCGTAGATCTTAGCGCTTCTATCTATAATAGGTGGATGGAAACGCAGCTACTGACAGTTCAGTTTTTTGCCTGCTTGGAGACCCACTCTTAAACACATATAAAGGTGAAGTTTTTGAATTATTTAATGTTCTAGATATCATTCAGGAAGTGGTGATAAGACATACTTTGAAAGGGTTACATTCTCTTGGAATGTATCCAGAATCAGTGTTTTATTAAATCAATTTAAAAAAACAAATCCACAGTTGTTAAGTCGGGTCATAAATCTTTTCAGAAATGTGCTCGTTGACTCCTGGGCTTTACCAATGTTTTCTGTGCACACTCCTCACAATTTCAGTGGAAGTAATAGTTCTCAAAGATCATTCTAATCTTTTTTTTTTCCTCATTCAACACATTTTTACATGAAACATATGATAAATTAGGTTTAAACCAACATTGACAACATGTTCAGTGAAGGTTGTAGGAGAGTTGTTATTTCTTGGAGACAAATCTGCCAGATTATGGGTGGCAGGCATGGCTTCCCACAAATGTGTGGACCATGTGTTGAGGAAAGAGAAACAAAGAACGCACCAATCAGCCAATCGGTGAAGCAAGCAATGATTTCATTTTGATCAAAGACCTCATGTTCTGGAGCGAAGGCCTGTGGTTTTGCTGTGGTTCCCCGGGAATTACAAATTATATATAAAAAAAAAAAAACGCAGCAAATACGTAAATAGTGTGGCTAACATCATTTAGTGGACATTGTAGGGATTATTTAAGAATATATTTAGGCTAATATTGTGCTACATGCAATTTTATTTTGAAGAATGCACTGCATTACTTATTAAATTCTGCTGGTGCATTCATTTAGAAACATTTTTATATATTATGTATATTTTTGAAATATTGAGAGAACTGTCATCAATTCTCAGAATGAATTAAATGAATGTGTTATAACAGCTCCCTCTTGAAGAACTAACTATAGATCTTTGGTGGATGTAACTTTCTTAAATACTTCTGTCTCTTCAAATAACCCCAGACAAACTCCTGATGTATACGGTACGGTGGTGCAGTGGGTAGCAATGTGGCCTTCCAGTTAGAAGGGTGTCGGTTTGAGAATCGTGCACATGCGACTTCCTGATAAGAAAGCTCATGGTTTCGGAGTTCTGCCTTGACACACTCTCTCTCTCTCTCTCTCTCTCTCTCTCTCTCTCTCTCTCTCTCTCTCTCTCTCTCTCTATATATATATATATATATATATGTATATCTTATTTTGTAACTACAAAGAAACGACACTTCTCTGAATCGTTGGCAACGTAAATTATCTTTCTCATAATGTGTTAAGTGTTTACTCTGTTCTGAGTAGCTGTCAATCAGATGGTCCTGCCTTGTATTTTAGGCGGGATAGAGCCATCATGAACCACACAAAAATAAACTTGAGCGAGGAAAAAAAAATATTGAACTTTGTTGAGAACTTCCGAAAATAATTAAAACTGTTTGTGTTAATAACGTACTTTAGGTAGAAGTTCCACTTTTTCACATAGACTTGCATTGGCCAGAATTCAGCAGCCACTGTGGTGGAATTGGAAGAACTGCTTAATCACACAATTAATGCATATGTACCTAATACCTATAAATATGTACACAACCTTTCAAAATCAACTAAAAACTCTAGAAAGCACTTACTAACCTAATTAATATAAATTAAATAAAAATAAAACTCTGAAGCACTGACTTTTATTCTGAATCAGCTGTAAATTTATGATTAATACGACCTTGTAGTAAACTGCTTGTTGTGTTAACCCTTTTTTTCCATAAAAAGTATCTGCTAAATACATAAATGTAAATGTAATACTTGATTCTTGTTTGAACGACACCAAATATTGTTTTTTATTGAAGTATTGTTTCATATTGAATATTGGGGGTTTTTTTTGCACTCTTAATGTTGGCACTCTTAATCTATGAAATAAACCTATGCATAGTTTTTACGTTTTATTATGTATAGTTGTTACGGCATTGTTATACACAGGTTTACAACTTTTGCACGCTACAGCACATTTAGTTTTCCTCCATAGAGATTTGATGATTTGGTTTTAGCCCAACAAAATGTAGGTAACCGTGTGTTCCGAGGAATGAATCTTCAGAAAGTATAAAGTTAAAATGACGGCGAACGATGTGTGTGAGGTGTAGTGAAGGGGCGTGGCAGCCAGTGAAGCGCTCCTCTCCGAAGCCCCGCCCTCTATGCAAATGAGCCAGTGTGGCGCTCTTGTCCGCGCTCTCAGTCAATGATAACGGAGACAGGAGGAGTGTCCGACTGTTTACATCTCGCTTCGGGGCCGACAGAATCATTTTCCTCCTGGAGCATGATGTCGGCGTGGAATTATCGCTTTCTCGGCCGTTGAGAAACCAGCGCGAAGCAGTGACCCGGCTTTGAGCCATGGGAGGCCAGATCACCCGAAACGCCTTGTACGGTGAGGAAACGGCTGTACTGTAGATTACTGTAGATGTTCTTTCTGTGAAACACACTTTCTTCCCCAAAGAAATTACCACCGGAAATTATTGAATTATACCCGTTTTACATTGCTTTTTACATAGCGAAGAATGTTAAGCTGATATTGGCGTTTTAATAATGATAATTTCCATAGGCGTCTGTATGAATGCACGGATATAGACGCGCGTCCCCGTGCAAGAGAACGCGCATTGGGCATCAGACGTGTTTCCCCCATGCACAGCAGCTTGAGAAGGGAATTTGAGGGGGTTTCCCCTCTGTTGTTGGGAATAAGATGGATTTACCTCGGGGTTTCCATTCCGGTTTATTACTACACGCCCTTGAAGCAGCTGCCTCTAATGAGAAATAAAGAATCAATAAATCAATTGTTTAGCTCTTCGTTATTTGAATGGTTGCTCTTCGTGCAATCGATTCCTTGAAAGTAATAACAATCCCAAACCTAGTTATTGTTAAGAATGCAAGATGAGTGATGATGCATTCATTACTTATAAGAGTGTGTTGCCAGATCTTCTTAAAGAGTGTACCATCACTTGAAGTGACTGGAGTAAAGAGTGAAAGTGTGTTTGTCTATGGGTTTTGTGCAGCTAGACTGTGGTTGCAATGCCACAGGTTGGTCTGGTACAGGATGTATCTGTTGGGTGATTTTATTCTGTTTTGAATGTGTGTGTATAACTGAAAAGTGCAGTTGGTTTATGCAAATCTCTTACTTTCTTTGGCTCTGAGCTCATCTGACTGGCGTGGAGTTAATCTTGGATGCAGCCCACTTGATCATTAATTCTAATTAAAGCATATATCACATCTAATTAGCTAAATCCACATGATATAACAGACTTTGGATAGATGTGTCGGTCTGGATTAAAACAAATAAAACACATTTAAAGTTTTTGAGTGTGTAATGGAAGTGATCTGAAAGCTAACGGGGAGAGCGTCACGTTATTTGCTGTAGAAACTCAAGAAAAGTGTTCTGGAGCATTATACTTGGTTTTCAGTCTGCCATTGCTTGAACTTGACCTTGTATGCTTTTATTGTATTTTCAAGAGGGTTAAATAGACAAAGGAAATGTTGGGAGAGTAGGTGGATACAGGAACCGGGAAACGACGCAAGACACAATTAGAGCGTTATATTCATTATAGTTTGTAAGTATGTGCACTAATGAGGAGAATGCCTTGATTATAATGAGTAAATTACATGAAAATATATAATAATGAAAAAATAAAACGCAATTCATAATTCATTTTGAGTACTTTTACTACACTTCATTAACGTGTTTCGGGAGGAGTTTTTAGGGGATGACACACGTGCCATCAATCACCTTGTTAACTCTAAACCAGTAGCCCTGCTCCCTACATCTCTACCCACTGTTAGAGGCGGCACCATTATCCCATTTAATCAGAAGAAAAAAAATTGTTTTAATGCAAACATTTTTTATTAATGATAAACTAATATTCATCAACTTATCTGAACGTCAAAATCTAATTGGGAACATTAACCCTTATGTGTTGCTGGGAACGTATTCAGACACTTCAGGGTGATTTTGTGTTCAAATTTGTCGCAACCTTTTCTTCAAATTGAATTACTTTTAGAGAAAAATCTACTTTTATTTTTACTTTTACAAATTTTTACTTTATTTTTTTAAAAATTCACTACCCTTTCGTTATGTTCGTGGCTGAACTCATTCAATTAAACTGCTGTAAAATGTTTCAGATAAATACTTTTTTTTCATTTATTTACCTCGGTTCTAATCAAATATGCAATTTTATTGAATTTAAGATTTTTACTTTTTTAACGCCAAGATCTTAGATGATGTCACTGCTGTCTCTGATTGTGGCCTAGGTATGTTTTTTTTTTACCTTTTATCACAGTCTTGGACATTAGTAACAACGTTGGTGTTGATGCTTTGTTTTGTCCGTCATTAAATGTTTGTGGCTGATTTTGCCCCTCTGACTTCCTTTTTAACTGCCTTTTTTGACACCAAATAATCATACATTTGTGTTGGTAAAAGGTTTTTACTGTTGATCACCATTTAGAGCCATTAACCCTTGAAATGTGGAAAAAAAGCTTAGTTTCTGACTGGTTCTAAAACAGTTTTTTAGGACATACAATATAATAAATTGATTTGGATGCAGAACATGATTTTTTTTAGTACTTGCTCCACAGTCACAGGAGATACAGATTCATTCTAGAGATTGCATAGTGTTTATCCGCATTGTCTGTGGAACCTTAAACTGTCAAGAGAACGAGACGGTCTGGTTTGTAGTGTTTGCGAAGAATAGAAGATGCGTGAGAATGTTGGGGATGACTGGTGTTTGGCGTTTCACATGCACCTCTGCAACACATCTTAACCTCTGAGGCAGGGAAGAGATAAATTACGCATTTTGAAGGCTTTCTAAAATTGGTTAGTATCATTAAATAGTATATTTTCTCCGCCTCAAACTAGTACAAACAGTAGTACCCGTAGGCACTTGGCTTTCAGGTACACACAGGGGAGGAGGAGCGCATTTCTGGAGTAAATATCCAATCAAGGAACTGTTACTTGTGTAACTATCCAATCAGCGATCACTAAAGTTAGAGGAGGGCGGGACTTTTCGTGCTTCACTCTAAATCGTGGCCAGAGAGCAGCGCTATAAGAAGCACATTCATCCTTTAAACCTGCTGTTTGGGGACATATTGCTGTTAAATATAGACAAATCTAGATATATAGATCTCTATAGAATTATCTCTTCAGTCCTGGCCCGTGGTGTAGTGGGAGTCCCGAACCTTTCGTCGTCTCTCCCATCCCACCGCATTCTCTCTCTCCACCTTTCTTCCTGTCTCCCTCTACTGTCCTATCTGTTCAAATGAAAACCAATAAACATATTTAAAAAAAAATAATTTTCTCTTCATGGGATCTATACAAATGATGATTAAAAAAATGACTAATTTGCGAAGCCATCAGAACCGTACCAAAAACAGCACTTTGGGCAAAAGCAAGCAGGTGAAATGTGGCATCATGGAGTTCTTTTTATGATGACATTTCCAGAATCAAGTAGCTAGTAATCTAGTAATATAACTAATGACAAATAAAGTAATCAAAAAAGTAACTTGACTATTTTTAAAAGGATTAATCAGTAAATCGGTAATTACATTTCTAAAGTAACTTGCCCCACTCTGATCACGTCATTAGCCACTCCTGCTCTCTCTCTCTATTAAATCTGTCTTGTACGAAGAGTTACGTTAAGTAAGTTCATAGTGCTAACTAAACTATCCTGTATATGCAGCTAGAACAGAAACTGAAACCATCATACAATGAGGAAATGAGACGAAATTGAGGCTATTGGAAATAACCTAAACATCCAAAGTGCTACATGGTTGTCAAGAATAATAACCAAAATGTTTTTATTGAGCTTTTAACATATCTATTACATGGAATCAATCTTTTAACGATTAACCCTGCTGGTATTTTATCCAGTGGAGTTTTCCATTTGACCAGATTTGATCATCGGTGATTGGCAAATCAGTCAGTGCACAATGGTGACAGATTATTGAAGCGCGAACCAAGGAACTATGCTTATCTGGCAACCCTGCTGTGGCTACTGCGGTGGTGACAGAAACAGATGTCTGCAGGTCAGGTGCTGATGCTGCTAAGTAACCATTTGCGGCTCCTCAGCGCCCTGAGAACAAACATCTTTAATGAGTCACTTAATCCTCGCCCGCACGTAGAATTAAATGACACCAGCACTCGCTTACACACACACCGGGGTGTTTAGGTACAGATCAGGTCACCATGAGCAAGCCAGCCGTTGTAGAAGAATAGCTCTCCTTCATTATACTTCAATACATTCATTACAGCAGAGATTAAGGAAATTTAGATGATTTCAGAAAATGCAAAACAGCATATTGATTTCAAGTGTCTTTGAGTAGAGTGATGTTGTTATGGAAGCACACAGCTTTTACGCATAATTAAACATTAGCCAGTGTGTTGAGAGTTCATTGTGGCTTTCTAGAAAAGCCCTGAAAGTTCTTTCTTAAACTAGACATTGTCATAGCTGAATAAAAATATTGGTCTCAGACTCATTATTTCTGTTTTTGGAGGATCTTGGAGCAATTGGATTGTAAACGTTTAATGAATTAGAGCAGACCATCAAGTTGATCATTTAGTGGATACTGGTACTGAAAAACAACAGTAACAGTAATATACACAGTAAAATATACACATAGAAATGCAAAATAAAGCTAGCATCTAGAGATTGGCATGCAGTATTTTTGATTGCCAGGTCATTTAAAGCTTCTGCAGGGTAAATATGCAAATACAGAGCTCCGGGATTATGGATATAATATCTTCAGTAACAACTTAAACATAAATTCTATGAAAATATAAAAAAAAAAAAAAAAAATACACATCAATACACATGTTTTATTTAATTAAGGAAATATGGTGTGATAAAAATGTATAATTGTTTATGGGGATTCAATTCTGTGAATTAAAATGCAAAAATCCAAATTAACTGAAAGATATGTTGAACGCGGAACATAAGGAACTTTTTTTTTTATCTTGTTACGAACCTGTTTTTGTATTTATACCCACAAACTTAATTTTTACCAGTTTTTTTTCTTTTTAAACATTCACTTAGAAGACTAGAAGGGATAGTTTATTATTTATTTAACAAATTAAAAGGTGAGACAAAATACAAAATATTAAGACAAAATTAGTTTTAAGACAAAGGTAAGGTATAAATGTGAAAATTGTATAAAAAAGCCATTTTTGTACCATGACTTTGAAAAACACAGGCCATATTACAGGTCTTTTAATTCCAAGGGTTATCCTTTCTTATCACCACTAGATGGCACAGAGTCTGTAAAATAAAACTGAAAGACGATTGCTCATTTTTTCACATTTTAATTTAAATTACCTTTTAAGTTATTGTCATAACTTTTATGATGCTCATCTAAAGCAAAAAAGTATCACAACTAATAACCTTTTTGAAACCTACACTTTATATTTGAAATCAAATTAAGCAACAGGTGGGTTGCGTCCTTCCTACTTAATTTTTGAACATATTGTGAAAGTAAAACCAGATCAAAAACTGAGCTGTTTTGAGACCAACCATAACATAACAATAGAAAAATATAGATATATAAATATATTCCCATGCCTTAAAGTTAGTAAAGCCATCTAATGCCCTCCATTATCAGCATGTTTCTAAATTCTGCACTGAAAGCCACACCCTTGGACCGTTTCTGGATGTAAATCTCAACATCATCTCAACCTCCATCATCTATTAAAAGCATTTTATATAGCCTAACCATCTCAGTGCAGACTGCTTTGGGGATGAGGAATACCATACAGGACTCATTGCATGTATTATACTATTTTTAAAACATTAGCATTGAGCTGCACCTAAAACTAACATTAAGATTAGAGTTTTAGCTCCAGTCCCTTTTTGGAGTTTTATGCAACACACCCCACATCCCAATGCAAAACATTGGCAATCATACAAGCCACACCCATTACCCCTCCAGAATGACACTATGCAGCACAATATTATGAAAATAATCTGCATTCTTTTTGGAACGGAATAAGACTAAAGCCACAAATATATTTAGTTTAAACATTTTGTTGAAATACAGCTATGAAATGGCGATTCAGGTCTGTCAAACTAGAATTTCCATGTTCTCCCTTGTGTTTGCTCGGGCTTCCTCTGAACAGAAACAGCTTTAGATGTAAAAAGGCCCGTAAAAGTAACTGAGTATGAAAGTTGACTAAATGTGGGCTGTGATGGATTGATTACATGTCTAAGGTGTGCCCTAGATTTCGCCCCTTGGTTGGATGGAGATGGAACCCTGTGACAAGGTATCAGTAGAGAAACGGCTTTGCAGGAAAAAAAAAAGTTTGTTCCTTTTGTTCTAGTTACTAGTTCTAATAACGCACTGCTGCTTCTCTGGACTTTATGGATGTAGACTTGACCTCCTTGTGATTTATTTACAGCATTAAAGTTCCCTTAAGTGCTCTTTTGCAAGTCACAATGGATTAAGATTTGCGTTTATTCAGCCAGGGAAACGGTTAAAATCAGCCTGAGATGTTGTGAAAACAGTTCTGGAGTGATGCGGGCCAAGCAGTCTGTGTGATGAGGAGTGTTTACACAAAACACAACGTTCCCTGAACCTACAGTCTGACATCTGAACCTGCTCCAAACACGTCTGCATGTTAATGTGGATGTAATGAGGATTAAGAAAGCAACTACCTGGCAACCTTTAATCCTTGGAGCTAAATCTGGTGATCTATGGGGTTCAAGTTAATGTTACTGCAGGACCGGGAGATAAAATAATATTCAAATATATGTGGTAATAGAATTAAAGATAAATGGTCTGAAGTAAGCATATAACTTATGTTAATAATAGTAGGGGTGTAACGGTACGCTAAAATCGTATTCGGTTCAGTACAGTATCTTGGAGAGCTCGGTTCGGTTCATTTTCGGTACAAAACAATAAAAGCTTACACAATCTTTATTTTGAAAAGCTGCCAATACACAACAGAATTCTTGCATAAAGTAAATAAAAGTGACACATTTTGGTGATATTTTAAATAAATTGCACTCTTTATAAAGAAATACACATTTTTTAAATAAAAAATGAAATACTGCAACTAGTTAGGACCTGAAAACTTTTAACACTAGCACTTAAGTTTTTGGCTAAAAAGATGAACCTATCCACATTTTCTGAAGAGAGCACAGATCTGGTTGCAGTGACAATATCTCCAGCAGTAGAAAATGTTGATGTGTTGCCTGCCAGATCTCCGCGGAACAATGTCGGCATACAACTTTAAATTTATCCACTCGTCTATCCCTGTTACGTATTTTAACAGAGAAGCCAAAGTGCTCTAGTGAGGTGGGAGGGTCTTCAAGCTCTTGCTTCTCTTTCGCTGTTGCCATTTCTCACAGCTACTCGTGCAGCTCTACTGTGCATCACTCAATAGCATCCGTGCGGAAACTCGCCTAGGAACATTGTTCCGCTCCGCTTAATATCGCGCTAATAATAAATTTATATCATTTAATAAAAAAAAAATATACCGAACCGAACAGGCCGCACCGAAACGGTTCAATACATCCCCGTGAACCGTTACACCTCTATTTAATAACATCTTACAACTTTTTGTCCAAATATGTACTGCTATTGCTAATGTCGGGTACAGTTGACCATTCCTGTTTAAGACTACTATTCTGCATCTTTAGATATCAGCGACACATCTAACTGTTAAATAGACTTTAACAATTTACAATTTATCTTTAACAGCAGTATAAATTTTTATTGTTTATTTTTTTCAAAGCAGCCATAACTCCTTTTTGATGAATTTGAGTAAAAATGTGTTTTCCTTACCACGAAAGTGGTTTGCAGAAAATCTAAAATTCATACAAAATTCATTCTAAAACCCAAAAGTCATACAGACATTAAAAAATCAATTCAAGACGTATTTGAAAAAAAAGAAAAAGAAAATGATAACTCCATGGTGCGTTTTTTTCACAGAACGATATCAATATAAGGCATCAATTTGAATGTTTTTTTTTTTTTATGAATAAATACAACAGCAAATAACATTTATAATGAATCAAGTGGCTAGTTCCAGAAAAGATCGGTTGAACAGTGCCAGAACCCACACACTTTGTTTGGACTCACTGCTCCAAAGTGCTCCTTTCCGCTCAAGTGTGTCCACGTCTCTCCGTTTGGCTATTTATGAATTTTGGACGTCTCTGCTGGACATTATTGATTGTGATCAGCTGCAAAATGGCCTGATTTTGTTCCGTCTTCGTAGGATTATTATAAAACAATTGAAAACTTTTGCTGTCATCTGCATTTTCCACCTCCTCAGCTCCTCATCTTCTTTGCTATGTGCTTGGTTTAATCTAGTTATGGCATTTATCCAGGTTTGGAAATTAACAGACATATAAGGACTGCATTAAGTGGCAAGTATTTCTTTTTTTTTTAGCACTAATCAAAAATTTGCCGCATGCTGAAAAATGGCATGGAGAATATAAACATATAATGCTAAGGGGTTCAATGGAAGCTTGTTTCATTCTTTGTTCTATTGAGATCTACTACATAAACAAAAAGCATCACAGTTTCTAGGCAACAAACAATAAAGCAAATCTTTTTCCAAACAGTTTCCGTACACTGTTGACCAAATCATCGACAGGAATCATTCGTTGATCTGACTGGCCCAAAGGTTTGAATATTAAATGAGATTAAGCTTCATATCAGGCGTCAAAGCTTTTTCCAGGTAGTTATGTTCAGTAATTATTAAATATATAAATAAACTGGTTAACATTCAGCCCTGTTTCGACTACATGTGGTTCAGTAGCCTTCCACTATATGCATCTCCTCAGAGGGGCGGCCCTTAGAAGCAGATTTTAGTTTGATCGTTAAATTTTCATTCTTTGCTGTTAATTTGTACAACTCAGGATGTGAGTGTGAAGATGAAGCTGGCGATTATGTACAACGGGTGGATGGGGTGCAAAAACTTGTATACACCTCCACCACTAGTGAATTTTGAGAGCTGACTCCATTCAAATTCTTTTTTTAAGAACACCAAGACTTTTTTTTTAATATAAAATCATTCATTTACATCCGTAGAGTTACCCTATTTACGTCACAATTTTCCTATTTACAACTTGACTTATGCAGTTGAAAAAACCTGCAGGAAATGAAACGTTGATATTTGGTAATAAATGCTATTAATACGGAAACCCTTTCATTATTTTATACTGAAATGCTACTGGTCTAGATCTGGTGAATAGTTTTCAAAATGGTAACACACTGATTATCATGTGTGTCCCTTTAAATGCTGTGATATTATGTTTCAATAGTTGCGATTAGTGCTTATTATTCAAAACATTTTCATTATCATTTTCAGGGTTGGTAGGAAAATACTTAATATGCTGTAAATGCATCCCACGTAATGATTATTCATAATTTCATAACTCAAGTAAGTGTGCTGATTCAAACACCTCAGGCTGTTCTTTATACCATGAACTTATGTAAGAAACATTTTCAGTCCATTAGTAATTTTTAAAAAGAATTAGGTTGCCATAGAAATGGAAGCTTTGTGATGTGCTCAGTGGCTCAGCTTGCGATCTGCTGCATGCTTGTTGGAAGATGTTTGTGTCGCTGCTCTATTTTCCTTACATTATGTGTTCACATTGCATTATATTCCTATTAGGGCTGGGCGATATGAAGCAAAAAATATATCTTGATTTTGATTTGATTTTGCTATATCTCGATATCCGATATATATCTCGATATCTTTACAGGATTTATAACCACCCAAAAAACCTACTACAAAAACAAATATTACAAATTTCAAAGTCTTTTTTTATTGAAGGTCAGAGGTAGGTGGTTCCAAAAAAAGTGCTTCTGCGAATTTTCATTCAGGAATCCTTGCATACATATTATTAAACAATAAAGAAAGACATATTGCCTTTTCATTCAAAAATAAAACAACTAAAAACAGGCAGTGCGATAGGGACAAAGTGCTCCTGTAACATTTAGGATATAAACAAAATCCCTGATAACATAAATAATAATTTAACTGTAAAATAATACACATTGCCTTCTTTTCATTCAAAAATAAAACAACTCAAGCTCATCTTTGCAGGACCTCTGTTGTAAGTAACCTTTTCCAATTCAGCAGCAAGCCGCGCTCTCTCTGTAGTGTACAGTCGCGGGAGTTCCTGTCTCGAAAAGTAATGTCGACTAGGTAAACTGTATCAGACTGGGATCAAGTGTTTTTCGCATTTGTTTAAAGCCACGTTGTTCAACGACGGATATGGGTGCCATGTCCACCGCTATGTGAAATGCCACGGACTCTGTGATGCTACAAAACCTTGCGCTCTGTCTTTCATATTCTACACTCCGCGTTATAGAATTGTGGAGATTGTTGAGCTTTGGTTGGCAGCAACTTTCACGGCATTCACGGCAGTAGACATCTGTCTGTTGTTCGTCTGACGACTTAAAACCAAAGTATTTCCATATAATGGAGCCAGCTGTTCTTTTTTTAGTTCTGTAATGGAGCCAGCTGTTCTTTTTTTACCACAAGTTCTGTAACCTCCGGGCTGGTTGCGGGCGCCGCCATGTTGATTGAGACGACAGGCAAGGGGAGGGGGAACAAAAGCAAGGAGGCAGGGACGAGCGCAGCACAGAGAAGCCAAACAAGCAAAGTAGCGAAAATGAAATATAGACATTATATCGATATGTACGATATGCCAGAATTCATTGCGAGTTTAAAAAATATCTCAATATATTTTAAATATCGAGATATTGCCCACCCCTAATTCCTATATTTGAAAAAAATATATACCATCACTAGTCATTGAAAGTACATTAAAGGAGCAATATGTGCATTTTTTATTATTCAATAAAAATAATAGATATCAAACACCTGTGCCCTCATATTATGAGAAACATTGGTTTGTTTTCTGTTATTACTGGTAAAATCATGTACTGAGTGAAGTAATTACATTGCATCTATATATCGCATGCATCACTGGCAGATAACTCATATAGCTGTGTATGAGTCATGTAAACAAAGTTCTTTTTTCACCCTTAGAATCTCTGCACGCACCGGTGCATGTTCAAATCACACACGACCCACCTTTTGTTTCCTTTTTTTTCAAATATAATGTGTAGGTTTCATAGTTAATAGTTTCTAAATTTTTGTTTTTAAAACTATGCACGATCGTCTTTCAGTTTAATTTTATAGATCCCAAATCAGTGCCATCCAGTGGTGAAAAGAGGGGATAACCCTTGGAAAAACAATATTGTGGTATGGCTTGTGTTTTTCAAAGTTGAAAAGTGACATAAAAAAGGCAGAATAAATGCGTAGATCAGTGTTTTAAATACAATTTTCACATTTTTTTACCTTGTCTTTTTTTTTGGAGGGGATTTAAACATTTATATTTAGTCTCAACACTTTTGTCATAAAACATAACAATTGTTCATTCTCAATTTTTGAAATTTTTGCAGTAAAAATGACAATCTGTGATAATCTGAATTGTATTTTTTGTACAATTTCTGGCTTGTTGTGAAAATATTGTGTAATGTAGTGAAAAATATATGTAAAGAAAAAAAAAAAAACAGGGATCGTATTCAAAATGATATCAAAAAGCCACAAAGTAGAAAGGCCCCTGACTTCTAAAGGTTAATGTAACCTCTGGTGGTGGAATGTTAAGAAATCCACTTTTTTTTCATGATCTGCTAAATTATTATGAATCCAATGAACTCTAGGAAAAAACAGCATCAGTGATTTGTGATTATTACAGACAATCATTATTAATTCACTGGGGTTCCTCAAGGTTCAGTTTTAGGTCCCCTTCTCTTCTCTACCTATTATATTTTCCTGTGTTTGCTTGTATCATTGCTATTCCGATGACACTCAATTCATTCTGAGATGTCACAACAAACTGCCTGAATGACATTTCAACCCCAACGCTGAGCTTTTCCTCAACTGAGGACAAATTTAACATTATTGGTGCAACACCTTTACTTCAATCCCCATTCAATGCCCAATGAAGGGTTTGTCTTTTAAATATATTTACTACAGCTTTATCAATGATTTATGTAAAGCCCAAACACTGAACTCAGATCAGCAGAGAACTTTTTTTTTTTTGGTTGGGACGGCAGCGTTGCTTAGAAACATGAGCTGCTACTTAACCTCCATTTTCTGTCTGACAGCTGCAGCTCTTGTGCTTGCTAATGTATTCACTTCGGTGTCCTCAGACTTTGAGTGTTATACACAATGTCTGTCTACTCACAGACCTACCCACACACACCTCTAACAATCACACGTGTGCTACCATGCAGACTCGAAAAAGGGATCTCATGAACACTGAAGCTTTTGTAATTCCCCATTTAGTCATGTGATGTATTCAATTTCGGCGCTTACAAGGCCCTGTGGTTGCCAGATATAGAAATGAAATAATGTGACCTGTGCAGCTTTATCTGCATTGCTCAGGAAACAAGTCATTGCCCGCTATCAGTTCCTACAGGGGAGCCACAATAGCTGAGAGGACCAGTGTCATCACCGGGTGCTCCAGCAACTGTGTCGTTACAGATCTGTGAGGGTGTGTTATCTTGTTGAAGGAGGTCCTTGGCAACTCTGTGAATGCTGGACATGAATGAAGCCAGATAGGGAAGCTGCATTGTCTCAGATCAATAAAATCCATGCAATTCGAGCCCGTCTGAACTCGAAAAAGATAGTTTTGTGTACTAATTAACTACATTTCTATATCTTTAAAATGTTCGAAACCCGTTTACTTGATTTTGATCGAGTGCAACTTTATTATTTGAGACAAAAATAAGATGTGTAGAAATGAGCAACAATAAAATACTCAAATAGTGTATTTTACTGTAGTACCCGTTGTATCTTTAATGTTTTAAAGATGTAAAATAATCCGCAAAGTCTAAACTAATTGCTGTAAAATGTACTTAAAAAAAATCTATATTTGGAATTCGATTCTTGGATTCAATACAACAAAATTTAAATTAACCAAAATATGTGAAATATAATAAACTTGTACTCGGATAAAATTGTTAGATGCTACACTTAATACTATTTTATGAACTAGTTTCGGGAGGAGCGCGTTATGTTCTTACTCCAACTCATTCAAGATTGTTATGTGAATCTTTTAGCTGCTGAACAAGCATTGGATTTCTCATGAACCTAGAATTATTCGAGGTCCTGGTGCCTTTCCTTTGGCAGCTGCCGAGTATGTTTACTATACCTGCTACATTTGCTCTACGATGATGACTGGCAGAATCCTCAGTTTATGGATGTTTGGAATACAAGCAGATGAAAATTGACAGCTTCCTTGAGAAACTAGATTAGCGAATTGACATCTGGAAAGACTTGTAATATAGAAGACTGTCACAACTTTGGAAAGGAAAGAAGTATATGTCGAAATATTCAAGTAAACTAAGGAACAATGTCCAATAACTGCACAAGATTAGGATCATTAATAGTGAACTATTAAATTATGTAAATTATGCCTTTTGCAGACCCCCTTATCCAAAGCAACTGGCATTTTTACGAATTAACACAACTAATCAGGTCATGCACATTGACGGAGCCACAGAAAAGTAGACCAGCAGAGGACAAACCAGTTAGAGCACTTTGTCTTTGTTCACTTATGCTAGTAATTAAAATTTGTAAAAAGCAACTTTCTTTTCAGGGTGCATGGCAACACAGTGCCCCTTCCATAATAAGCAATTTTTTTTTTTTACATTTGTTTTGAAGATGAATTAAGCTTTGAAGCCCGTATTGAAGATTTATGGTTTTAGGAGAGTTATGAGAAGAGAGACAGGTTTTAGAGAGTGGCGTAAATGAAAATAAAAGCACAAAATGTGGATATAACGACAGATGCACAATTTTAATTGACGGACAGAAAGAGTGATCACGTGATCAAACGTTGGACTCGTTAAACTGAATGCGTTTTCAGGAGTAAAATGTTGCCAGATATAGGCGTGTTTCAGTTTCCTCCCTCATTGTAAGTGGTTGTATAATAAAAAGAAAAATCAAACCTTTCTTGTTTTTTGTCGTCATGAAGCATGAAGTTGAAATCTCAAGGCCTGTTTACTAGGAATTCAACATTAGCTTATTAATTAATACAGTTATGGACAGAGAAGCATAAATATGTAACAACAAGCGAATCAAATAAAATAACAGCAGATCTGGAAAGGTGAGATATGAAAAAGATGAAAACGGTGGACAGGTATGCACACTAACACACAATACATTTCCAATGTATATCATATACTTACATACATTTTATTTTAGATTAGTTTTTTTGTTTGTTTTTATAACTTTACATGTTACTGGGTTAATGTAAGTGGGACACCTGTGCCCCTGTCATGAAGCATCATTTAGTCACTAGATGGTTAAAGTCTACAAACTTTGATGTTGGTGTTGTTGTAGAAGTGCTGTTTTAAAAGATTTTCAAACATAAACCAACCCCCGTGTCTCTGTGATTTTCATAAGCTAGGATAGACTCCCGAAGCTTGTGTTTCTAGGGTAAACAGTTTGGTTGCTAGGGAGCTGTTACCATGCTGTTACCATGTTGTTACCCTTGATCAACATAAACAAACCCTCATTGTTTTATCTTGAAATTATTGGCTATTGCCAAACCTCCACAAGTGTAGTCCGTTTCTACGAGGTTCTCAGGTTCAGGTGCAAGTGTTAAGTCAATGGAATTGCTTTATTGGAATTACTTTTGTCTGCCAAAATATAGCAACTAGAGTCAGACCAGACAGATGGCATTGTTTGGTGGCTGTAGCTCTAACATTCTAAGAGTTTTTTTTTTTTTTGTCCAAAACAAAAGATGAATCACAATCTTCAAAAGTCAAAATAATAATCACCACATGTCCAGAAGGTATGAGTGTATTCCGAGCTCTTCAAATGCATTCGATCCTTGAGTTCTCAAATCTCAATCATTGAAAGCCATGCTATAAAAAGTCTGATTAATCCGTGAAAATACTGTACACAAATGCTGCATGAAATGGGGTCAGACAAATCTCGCCATGCAAAGGCTGATGCTGTTGCATGCGCTTCATTGATTTAAACGTAAAGGCCAGGCTTTCAGCACACTGAGCTAAGGCTTTAAGCAAGGCTACGGCTGAGAGAAGGCTTAGTTCTGCCTCATTATCTCTATGAATATTGCTCATAATGCTTTCCTTTTCCCTCCTTTCATCCAGACTCTATAGGTGGACCATTCCCCTCGACAGCTCATCGATGCCATCACAAGCCCAAGCGCTGTTTACCATTGCACCCGTGTGGAGGAGTCCCCTCGAGCCCTCTTCTCTTCCATCCCAACGCTAAAGGCTCTCAGATAGTCATGGATCTATCACAAAGGAGCGTCAAACGCCAGGCTAGCTTCTGCAACGCCATCACCTTCAGCAACCGTCCCATTGCTCTTTATGAGCAGGTCAGATTAAAGGTAGGAATGAAGAGCAGATGGATATATGGTGTGTTGTCAAGTTTGGAAAAATCTGGAAAAGTTGGAGGGCACAGAGCTACTGAAAGGGATAAAAGTATCAAAGGTTTGGGTTATTTGTTCATAAATAAAAAGATACATAAAAATATAAATAAATAAAATAATACATAATTAATGGTTGCTTAAATAAAATATTAAATATACACTCATACTCACGATACGATACATACCATTTTTTTCCTGCAATACGATGCGCGTCACAATATTTTACAACAATATTTTGAAAAAACTATTAAAACTTAAATTGGAAAAGCTTTAATTTAAAAAAGTTTTGAGACCAAATTAAGAAGGCTAGGGTCTAGTTTCATTTGTATGAGAGCGTTTCATACCAACCATCCACTAGGGGGCAGTGTTAATCTTTGCATTGTCTTATTTTCCTCTTAGAAATAGAGAGAGCTAATTTTGTAATCCTTCTCATTTAAAATGTGAATAAAGAATAATTGTCTCCAAGTAAATATTTCATAAAACAAGAAGACAAGGTAAAGAAGTTTCAGAAGTGACTAGAATCCCAATCACACAAAACACCACGATATGTATAGTAACAATTTTGTATTGTGATATATTGTGCCATGATGTATTGTTATAATTCTACATTCCAACTCAGCAGATTATTCTCTTGGAATAAGTAACCAATTCTGAAGCTAGGACCACTCACATAATTAGCATATGGATAAAAAAGTATAAAAATAAAAAATAATAATAAAAAATACAAAAGTGATGCAATTTATAAAAAATATTTGATAAATTAATGTATTTGATCCTTTATTATTCATGCCTCTTACCGAAGCATGGACAAACATTGATGCAGCCATTAGAAAAATGGGACATTTCTGGCTAATTATGACGGAACTCCCAAAATCATGATTTTGATTCCTAATTTTCTTCAAGTCCTATTTTTGTAAATAAGCTCAATGCATGTTCATTATGATCTCACAAAGATTTTAACTCTAACTAAAATTCCAGAGAGACACCACAGCGGAATACGATAATTGTGCTTGTTCTCTTCCTCTAGACGTTTTTGTTTCAATGATTGAAGGCGTGCAAGTTTGTGCTTCCCTTGTCAGTGTCATAACAATAACAGACAAACTTTCTCTATCTAGACAAACCAGTTATTCTACCAACACAAAAAAAACTTGAAAACTTGCTCAGTCAAGTTTTAATTGCAGAGTTTCATGCCAAGCACATTGCTACTTTTACAAGTCATTATGCAAGTGTTCAGTACTGTGCAAACATTTTAGACAGGTGTGGAATACGCTGTAAGCAAGGATACAATGACCATCGTTTGTACATTTAGAAAAGTCATTTTGCCTTTAAAGCAGCATCAATTCTCATAGATGCACCTGCGAAACGTCAGGCATTTTGAAGTTTTTTTGTGAAGATGAGAAAGAGGTTTCAAAGCAGACTGGGGAATATTTTTCTACTTCAAGTTCTTTTGAACAAGCACAAAGAAATGGGCAACGTTGAAGATCGTAGATGCAGTGGTCAGCCAAGGAAACATATTGAAGTAGATGCAAAAAAGAATAGCCTAGCGACTCAGATTTGCATGAAAACATGGTGCTCTGAACTGATTTGATTTGAAAACAACTTGTTCGATACAATAATGAGTATCTGCAGGCAACGGTGAAGCACGGTGGAGATTCATTGAACAATTGGGATTGCATTTCTGCAAAATGAGTTGGAGAATTTGACAGGATTAATGGTGTTCTCAATGTTGAGGAAGGCAGGCAGATACTCAGCAATTGTGCCATAACATCAGGAAGGCGTACGATTTGCCCCAAACCTATTCTACAGCAGGACATTGATCCAAAACGCACATCAAAATCCAGCTTAAATAAGAAAAGGGAACTGAAAGTGATTGAAAAAAACCCCTACTGAACCCTGGTGAGGAGACAGAAGGATGTGAGAAAGATCCGGTGGTTTGTTCTCCAAGAAGTTTGGAACAACCTAGCAGCCGAGTGCAAGAGGACCTTGAAGAATTGCTGCTGTTTGGATGTTCACACCAAATGTATAACGAAGATTTACACATAGAATACAAACGGTATAAATGATAACAAAAATAGATTCTGTTTTCTGTTTGCAGATTACTAAAAAGCAATGCTGTTGGAGTGGTGCTCTGCGCCTGGGCTTCACTTCTAAAGATCCATCTCGAATCAACCCAGACAGCCTTCCCAAGTACGCCTGCCCTGACCTGGTATCTCAAAGTGGATTCTGGGCTAAAGCTCTGCCAGAAGAGTTTGCAAATGAAGGAAACCTCATTTCTTTCTGGGTGGATAAGAAGGGCAGGGTGTTTTACCGCATCAATGATTCCAGTCCCATGCTGTTCTTCAGTGGGGTTCGGACCACAGAGCCGCTATGGGCCCTCATCGATGTCTACGGTCTGACCAGAGGCGTGCAACTGCTGGGTAAGAACTTTAACTGTCTGTATAGCTGCAGTTAAATCAGGTCAGACCAGGTCTGGGTTTTTATTTTATTTTTTGTTGTTTATTGGGCATGCAATAACTGAATTTATGGAAGTAATTTAGCTGTATTTAACCTGCACCTAGGCGCAAGTTTGGTTTGTCGACGCAATGATGGCAAACTCAGCATTAATCATCAATTTTAATCAGCTTACACGCATGAGAATGAATACCCAGGGATGCTGCTGGCCAAATGGCTGCCCAAAGCTGTTCTATGGTGCCCCCGAAAATGCACCCAACCTACAATTTCACTAAATGCATTTTTTTCTCTCCAAAAAAAAGCCAAATTCAGGATTGAATAACTCAAGAATGCATTTTAAAATCTAATATACATCCAGATATATGCATATAAGAATAGTATTTTATTATTAATACATCTTTTTTTATTTCACCACGCCCCTCTTGGTAGTTCGGGAATCATGGGTAATGTAGTTCGCAATGGCCACCAGTCACAAGTCAAACAGCACGGCATGAAGTTGTTCAAATGAGTTTTCTGTGTGTCAAGGGACATAAATAAAGTCTAAATTGCATCAAAGTGTTCTGTGCATTTCGCAGGCTAATGTATGAAAGAACAACGTTTGGAACTATGTGTATGGGTTTGAAACTGGGAATGTGTTTATTCTTTCTAATGGTGTTTCATTCTCAATATTAACCACTTTCTGGTGTTTTGTGCGATGCTGTGTTGGTTAGCATAACCGCTAATATTGCTCTATCACCATTTACTTCGCAGCAATGCTCTCTGTAACGTTGGGTCTGTTAACAAATCTACGTTGGTGACTGGTCGTCAATGCCCACATTGCTCGACATCGCCCCACTCTAATGCCTAATACATTATAATTCAACAGAAAACACACTTGTTCTTCAGCACTTCCAGGTCAGGCAGCATACCTGATCTGCTTAGAGATAAGCTGTACGAGCAATTAGTCTGATTGGTCAGTGGGCGGAGCTAAGAACTATGGGCGTTGCAAGGAACATTGAGATGTTTTCAGCTCACAAAAAAGCAATACATGATCACACAAACATGCATGATTTGAGGCGTGTTTTTGATGATGGAACGACACTAAACTATCACTAGCGTCGCAGTCGTGGCTGGAGATTAAAAGGTCGCCGGTTCCATCCCCAGCTCCACTCCGAGTTTTGAAACTCTCTCTCCCTCCTGTGACAACCATTACTGTGGTGACCTTGAGCAAGTCAACAGTTACCACAGCTCCCTGGGCGCCACATCCATGGCTGCCCACTGCTTCTGGTGTGTATTCACGGTGTGTTTGTTCACTGCTGTGTGTGTGCACTTGGATGGGTTAAATGCAGAGCACAAATTCCTTGTATGGGTCACTCCATACTTGGTCCTAATGTCACTTTCACTTAAACGATGCTAGGAGTGTCATAAAAATGGATTTTTTCTGGATTCTTGTAAGAAAATGGGATAACGGTGCCCCTCTCTTGCAGTTAGTGCCCTATGCAGACTGTGTACCATATATGTTAATACAGGGCTAGTAGTATCTACAGCTGTATACACAGATGCACACCCAGGTATCGGATCGGTACTCGGTATCGGCCGATACCCTGAGCCCAAGTATCGGGATCGGTATCGGGAGGGGAAAAATGGTATCAGAACATCTCTAGTAAAAAGCTTAAGTACAGTTAACTCATGCGTGGATTTACTTCCACTACAACTGCAGACTATCAAAGAACATACTGTAGATGCAGCCGTGCATGTCAACACTCTCTATCATGAGGCAAAGGCACCAATAACAAAACACATCCCACTCCGTGAACAGATAGTAGACAGAGAGGCTGCCATCATTTGCCACAGCGCTCAATTAGGATAAATGGAGCTATCTCTGGTGTATGTGACCTGGTTCTATAATTAACCCTGGGGGATGACAGCATTAAAGCCTGCTGCATGCATGCGTGTGAGATGTGAATGTCTCGCCTCATACTGCCAGCCACCCCCCCACTAACACCCGTTGATGGAGCGGCGCATCAAAGTGTGATGCATGGAATGCTTGACACAGAACACTGAGACCACTGACAGATCACGCTTCAACGTCGTCATACTGTCTTAAAAAATTTCTAAGTAATTGTAGGTGACAGCAGTTTTGTGGGTAATTAGAATATCTTCACTTTTTAACAAGTATATTAAATCCAAAAACATCCGTAACACCAAGTGTCATATTTTGCATCATAAATGCCTTTGAAGTATGCAGCGCTCCTGCAGAGCAAGATCAAAAGAGTTCTTCCTGTTCATCTATCAACATTGCTCCTGGACTGGAACAATCACATTTAAGTCTCTCTTTCCTCTGGTCTGACGTGCAATGACCTTATTTCCAGGATGAAGAAAGGAAGAACCTGTTAGAGACAGTACAACCAAAGCAATTTACCGGCACATGGTTCCAATTGAAATAAACGAAGGATGTTATGCTGAAGTCCATCTTCAGTTTCCATGAGAAAAGAAGAGGCAGAACAAAAATAAACAACATGATTTCATTTTTCTTTCATAGGGAAAACAAGTTGTAAACACTGTGTCGTTTTAAAATTCAAGACGCATTTGTAGTTTTGATAATGGATGAAACAACTGGCAAAAATTGCTACGACCATTTGGAAGCCATTTACAGAATTGGGCTGAAGATGATTTGTAAAGAAGCCATAAATACTTTCTGGTAATTGCAGCCGTTCTTATCTTATAAAACGGCAAGCACATGATTACAATGTACATAAACGCAAAACCAATTTTACCAAACGAGATTGTTTCGATCATCTCTGCACATGCCTGTATTTAAGAGTACATGAGTTGAGCGAATTCATTTAATCTCTAAGCTAACATTTAATAAATCCACCATAGACATGCTTTGGGAGTACTGCTACGATCAAACAGATATGAGCTATGGTCAAACACAACAAGAGTTCATCAAAACGAAGTCAACCAATGGCATGTTGTTAGCGAGAACTTGTTGAAAGTTTATAAAAGTTCAAGGCTAATTAGTATTTCTTATTTTTTAACCAATATCTTAGCTACTGTTTGATCAATCGAGCAGTGAAGTGGTCCGTGTCTTGTTTACTGTGATGCCCGGATACGTAGTTATAATTTCTCTGACACAAGGGTCTACATTTATGTTGAAGCTATGCCATAACTCTTTTCACCATTTTTTGATCCCTGTCCTTGGCAATCCATAACTATAATTTATATACAACATCATCCCCGATTTGGCTTGTAATGGATGAATAAACTCCCCTGAGATCTCAGCTTTTTCCCCAGAACTGGTAAAAAGAAATTTTTGCAGATAACCCAAGGAGCTTCATTCTGCAAAGCAACAGCTGGACACGTGTTTTGCCTGCATCCATCGAGAAGCAGCAATCTCTACAAATCCTCCAAGTCAAGCTTCTACTTTTTGGATTTTACATTTGCATTCTTTTCTAGATTCCACTCTGCTGAGCCCCTGAGTTACTTTTTCCCATTTAACATACCAGACGCTCCTCCTACATTTGAAGAGAAGCTCCACCTTCTCTCTACAACAAGAGGTTTAGGCTTTTTCTTTTTGCTTGTTCCTTAGATTCCTTTTCAGTGTAATCATTTATTGATTTACTAAAAGAGCCATATTCATTCATTCAGTTTATTCCCATTTTGGGGTCACTGGGGTCTGCCGGTGCAATCTCCAGCGCACATTGTGCGAGAGGCGGGGGTTGCCAGCCCATCATAGTAAATGGGCCATATTATCCAAGACTATTTTGAGCTTTCCACCATGTTTTATCTCTCCCTTACCAGAGACATGGATGAAGTTGTATTTATTTTGTAGTTTTATTTCTGAGCTAAAAAAAATATCTGCATTATTAAATTCTATATAGATCAAATGTTAGGTCAAAAGAAAAAGAACTCTGAATTGCGGTATTTTCTTATATATGGAGGCTCTCCAGGATCATAATCCTCAAGAACTTCGGGGGTAATTTGACTTCTAATCTCATCTGCCTGTTCCTGTGAATTTTAATGTACTATTAAGAATCTACAAGCACCAAAAGGAAGTGCATTGTGCTGAGGTTGATGCACATCAGACACTGTGACAAATACTCAAGATTTCCAAATATAGTTGTTTTAGGAGACAGCTCAAAATGAAGACGTGACACTGGTGCATTATAGCCTCGGTGTTAAAATTCTCTCCATTGCTAATAAAACTGACTGGGATAATATAGCCATGAGCTGTAGCTCACCCTCCTGTACACAAATACTCACTCGTTCCCTGTGGGCACCGTCTGAACTTTCCTTTTAATTCTAAAACGCTCTATAGAGATATGATATAACCTTCCTTGTAGCATTATACTGGACCTTGAACCTTGGTAGCCTGGTGTACTTTTCAGGGATCCATATAATGCTGAATTAAATCTTCCCCTTAGGCTTTTGTAAATGCAATGAGGCTGGAATGTTGTTTAATAAATAACCTAACTCTAAACTGGTTGCTTCGCTGAATAAAGGCAGAAACATTTTTTAAAACTAATTTTAGTGCATTGAAAGTGTAAGATCAGACTGTTCAATGATTGATCATTCTTTTTTTTTCTAAATGCAATTTAACTACAACACTCTGAACAACAGAAAAACAGTGCATGGTTTTGTGGAAATTGGCTTTTTTGTATTTGTAGCAATAAAATGTTCACTATATAGAACAACTGTTGATTTTTCTGTGATACATTTGGCTCCCCTGTGTTTATTTTGTAAAGTAATCCCTAGTAATCATTGTTTTTAACCTGTAAATTTATCCCATGGTAACCAATGACCTGAATTGTGTTTAAAAGAACAGTCTGGAGCCAGAGCAAGCTATAGTGGGTGAAGTTTTGCGGAGAGTGCACCTAAATAGTTTAAAATTAAACACACATTGTTTTTTCTTTAGCCATATTTGTCACATATACTTCAAACAAAGTCCCAAAATGGGTCATGTTAAAGGAGTGATGGAATATTTCAGCTTTCTATTGTTTTGCTTAAAGGCTACACGGTCCCATTTCCCAATCAATCTCACAAAAGAAAACACATATGCACTTTCAGAACACGTCCTAACGGGATTTCAAATAGCTTGTCAAACATCTGGGCTTCGTAGCATCACGTTTCCCAGGCTAAATTGAAACCGTAGCTTGCTAAAGGAAGGTTGCTTTAAATGAACATTTATTTGTAATATATTCCACACTCTAAAAGTATTACATTAAAGTAGAACAGTGTAATATTTCACATTTTTTCAAATAAAACATGACAAAGTTGAGGCCAAGGTCACAACCCAACAATGTGTGTGTCATCAGCCAATGACTGGTGCTATAGATACTGCATAATTACCTCACATGGTTTTTGAAAGGAAAATAAACAAAAACAACACATATGTGTATAACAAAAATATGATAAGCACATGATTTCAGTAGAAGGTATGAATTGACATCACTTTCCCATGGGGCAACGCCCCTTTTACTGAGACTGAACGAGACTGCGTGGCCAAAAAACAAACAAACAAACAAACAGTAAAATTGCTGTGTTTAACATGGAAAAAGCTCCAAACTGTGAGTTATTCTGATGGTTACACGCCAAGCTAAAAAAAATGTGACTATTATATGTTCCTGATTTCATCAACAAGAATAAGTTTGAAGGCAAACAAAAGCCTGGTCGTATTTAAAAGTGGGATTCATCAGGGATATACGAAAGTGATATACAAAATCACTTTTGATAGAGAAGCTGTTAGCTAGCAAAACTTTGTGTAGCTGATGCAGTCACTCACTCTGGCTCAAACGCCTGTGCAGGTTTATTGCTAGCGTGTGCATTCACCATTGATTTATTTTTCTGAGAGAGAGTTAGAGATAGACATTGTTTGTTGTTTAAAGTTAAGCTCAAGTTATTGCACATAACATAAATTGCACTTAACATAAAGATGCAAAACTTTAATGTATGGTTTGCAAATATGGCGTTTAGTCAAAAGTTCTAATTACCAGGTATAACATAGTGAACACAATTCCAAGTTTTACGTCCTGGATTTAGTTATTTTTTCAAATTTCAGCAATCACTTTGCTTCTCCTTTCATTTCTGTGCTCTGTAGAATCTCTGAAGTCTTTGTATTTGGTTCGAACAGTCAATCTCACAACAGCTTGCTCCCATGCTCAGTGTCCATGCAGGTCAAAAATAATAGGAAGCAAGGATACGATAAAAGTATTAGAAAAGTCAGGGAACAGATGGGAAATTAGGATGAAACTCAAGGTACATCAATTATTAGGGAGTATATTTAATATCCCCAAGATTCTACAAGTTTTAATGGGCTTGTTATCCCTAATATTTGGTAATGTATTCAAGTATAACTTCATTTATATATATATATAATTGTGGGTTTACCTTAGGTGTACTTAGGATTGTGAAAAAAAACCTTGATAGACATTATATTATCTAGGAATAAAAACTATTAAAATGATGTACGTTTCGAGTGGATTTCATTGGAACATAATCTGCCTTCATTAAAAAGAAGTAACTCCCACGTTCCCCTGTAAAGCATTCTCAATAATTAGGAGAAAATTGAGTGGATGCATTTAGGTTTACAATATTAAACAGATGCGATTAAATTGAGGAGGACGTAAGTTTTAATTGCCATACAAATATTCCAACGAATACCATCCTGGTTATGAAATAGATTACTGGCTCACCCAAAAAGAGGGTGTGCCACTTAATGAATATTAACACTATTAATTCATGAACTCACGTCGCTTTTTGGGTGGAACCAATTAAAGAAATTAGAACAACAGATGTTCCATTTGGCTACTTTACAATATTTTCAAGTACAAAGAAGTGATGAAGTGTTTGTCATGGGGTCAGATTCCAGTTTTAAGAGCTCGAAGCAACACAGGATGTTCTAGGAAGAGTGTGCAAGGTGGCGGGAAAGAGTAGCGTGACCCATCCCAAAACAGAACACCTTCCTTTTCCTGCTATTAAGTGTCTTTATGTCACTTCTCCAAGCTTTTCCTTCATTTTCTTCATACCGAGGGCTTGCGACATAGCCTATTTATAGGCTGAGCACTTCAGGGCTTCTTTGAGGGAGTTATGCACAAACATCAGTTTATAGACTGCTAGATAAACATCCACATATTTAGGGCTGCACAGACCTTCTCGTGTATCCAGGGTCAGCATTTTATTGCATCAAAAGCGAGTGTACTTGCTTATTGAGTGTAAATATTGGCAAATAGGGCGTTAAGATACGAGTTGAGCCCACTATAATTTGGAGTACACTGACACAGATTGTCGTTTTTGAATGTGTTTGTGTACGTGGGTGTGTGTTTTAAGAAAAAAAAAGGAGAAATGTCCTCTAGGAAAAGGGTTTGTGACCCAGAGATCATTTATCAATGGGTCCACGTGTTGCCTGTGTGGCCATTATTCCAAACAAAGAGTCCCAACAGCCAAGAATGGCATAGAGCCAATCCTCTGTTGTGAAACCTTTCCTGTCTCCCTCTACTGTTTTTTTCAAACACACGCAGCCACGCGTAAACAAACACTTAAATCCACCATACGGATCTTCCCCTGTCATTTTATTCATGAAGATCCAACCGGTTGGCATCAGTTTCCCAAATCTTAATACTATGAGAAACCAGCAGGACAAACCTAATAGGAATATCGCAGTGCATGAGTTATTCACCTCCATATTTGGTCATTTCACTCCCATCCAGACTCTAACTGAAGCAAGCTTTTGTTTATCAGAAACCTCATCTGCTTATTTTCCACTGCCTTTTTTTCTGGCTCAACAGGTGCTAGACCCCAGTGCTAAATAAAAAAGCTCCACCTCTAACTAAAAAAGGACAATCAAAGTGGGTATTTGCTTTCGGCCGTTCCAGCTGCGTCCCATCTCCGCAGAGAGGCATTTCTTTGCAATCTGTGTGTTTTTAAGAGAGATTACAATCTGGTTTCATCCAGTCACTCTGCAGAATAGCCGTGGGTTGTGTGAAAACTGCCAACAGGACAAAAGGAAAGTGGTGATTGGCTGCTAAGCAGGTGCAGAGTAATTAAAGGGGCAGCAGCTGCGACTGGTCACAGACGTCTTGCCAAGCATGCTCTCTTTTCCTTTACTTTAAAGGGTCACAACACACTAGAACACATTTTGAGGTATTAGCATGAATACTTTAGTGTGTGTCTGCTAAGATAAAAAGAAGCTCCTGGAATAATTTCAGAATATATCTATACAACTGCTAACAGCAATCAATCTTGGCATTTTTAATTGCTCATAATGATTTCTCAACCCTTCAAAGGATAGGAGAGAGTGTAATTTCGCACTCTTTGGAAAATCTCAGGACGGAAAGGATTTGAAATGTGCTACCTCTCTTGTTAAAAGTCTCTGCACGAACTCGTGCGTGTGCCAATCACAAAGGGTGTTTTGAATTAAGTAGGAAACCCACCAATTGTTTCATTCTGATTTCAAATTATGATCATTTTGGTTTTAAATAAACATTACAGTGGTTTTGACACATAATTTGAAAGGTAATTCAAATAGAATATTAGAAAACGTGCAATTGTCTTCTGGTTTCATTTTACAGAGACCAAAACAGTGCCATCTAGTTATGAGGTGAATGAAAAACCCTTGAAAGTACTAGACCTGTGATATGGCTTGTGTGTAAGGTTTAGGAGAGGTTTGCATGTTTTTTTATACAATTTTCACATTGTTTTGACCTTGTCTGTTTTTATTTTGTCTCAATTCTTTTGATTTTTGTTCTAAAACTTGCAGTATTTAAAAAAAATAAATAATACAAAATATTACTCTGAATTGAATTTTTTTGTACAATTTTAGGTTTGTTGTGGAGTGAATGTAATGAAAAAACATTTTTTGTTAAAAAATGATGTCAAGTATTTCCAAATGCTTAAAAAAAGCCCCCAAACTTCTAAGGGTGAAAGTAGGTTACAAAAAAAAAAAACCATGTCATTAGAAGAATCTAATACAGGATTCTACATGTTACCCCTGAGAAAAAAAACCATAAAAATGATTTTTAGCAAATGGAAAAAAGAGGGGATTTGAAAGCTATTTATTGATTGAAATTAGTCTAAATCTTATTTTGTTTTCTCAAGCAGTCTTCTGTACCTCGGAGCTCTTCTTCTCTTATTGACTGTGTCTCAAGAGAAGCGCTAGATTTGTGGACAGTAAAACCGTTGGCTTGCATAGGTACCAATAGGTCTAGAGGAGTAAGCCTGGATTAATCCTATTTACAGAGTGGCTTTCCTCTAATGAGCACGATTTATCGGACACACAGCCAGAGTCCCCTGTGGTGATGTCATTGCTCAATTCTCTCCACCAAACAACTGCTACATGGATTCTAGCATGGCACTTAAAATGTTAGTTCTTCAAAAAGTGATGAAATAGTGATCCCCAACCCAAGTATTTTTTATAAAATTTTGGGTTCAATTTTGGAGATCTAACCAAAAGAATATAATTTCTTGTGCGGCCCGGTATCTATTTATACACAGACTAGTACAATGAAGTAGACAAACTCAACTTTTGTACCAGAAATACCTTTCAATCAATATTACAAATGGGCATTTGATGTCTTATAAAGCCTGTTTTTAACACTTTGAAAGAATATCAATGATAAAGGCCCCAGGGCATCATTAGTGTATCTCTAATTCTTTCTCTAATGCTTTGAACTTGCAAGAACCTGCTCTTTGTAGAAGAGGAAGATCTCACACTAGTACCCTGAGGAAGATGTACTTGATCTGGCTCGTTCAACTTTCAACCATATCCTGAATGCTACTCCTGTAATCATCTTTGAACCGTCATCTTTATTTACTCTGTACATACGGTGGAAGAATCAATGCTTTAGCCACAATGTAATGATTTTACCATGAAATCTTAATCTGTTTGCATAGCACTATTAGCGAATAAGTCATTTGTTGACCAGTAAGTCTCGGGATTAAGGTCTTACAATCCTCATCCCACAGGAAATTAGTTACGTCCTCCATAGCTAAATATAGATGGTTGGAAAACCACTCTTTCACAACAGATCGCCGTTATTTGCAGAGGCACTCACATATAGTATAATTGGGTCTAAGAGGGCTTATCTTAGACAAGAGCTAATCAGCGGTCTCTGTGGGTCCTTGTAAATATATTAAGACGGGCACAGGAGGAACAGCTTCTCTTTTATCTTCGTCTATCACACTTCTTGACCTTCACCTGTTTATCTCTAGTCACTTCCTTCTTTGTTCAACCATGTCTTTCACTTTTCTCTTTCAAAGCCAGATGCTGTGAGGATATTAATGCAAGGGGAACAAATAACTGTAATTTTGCAGCACATTTAACACTGGTACAAAAGGTTCAATTATAATTTTATAACGTTTTTAACACCAACACATTTGCGAAATATTCGGAAACATTAGAATTCCATTTCAATAAGAAAGCTAAATAAAGTTCCTCTTATCAGCGGTGCAACCCATTAGTGGAGCGGCTAATTTTAACATGCTAATTAACACCAGGAGTCACTTTTAGTGCTAATATTTTTGTCTGGGCTCTGATTGTCTTCAAATGCACAGATGGGGTCTAAATACAGAGAACACTTTAGTGCAGCTATCAGTTGCGAAACGAGGGACTGCAGTCTTCAGCTTGTTTTGAGTGCTGAGGTATGATAAGCTAAGCTAGTCTACCTCTAAAATACTGTAATGTGCTATTTTAGGAAAGCAGATATAGGGTATTAAGTTTAGTTTATGTACAGCGCGCTGCATTTCATAAATATTTCATAAACTATTTTTGGCAGGTGGGCTATGCTCTGGTCTTGTTATTATTGCCGTATAATGTGTTAATTTGCTACAAAGTTCTATTCCTAGCAGTTGTGGTTGTAAGTGGTATAAATGGTAAAGAATGTAAAGGACACTCCTGGGAGCCATCCTGGAGACAATTTTAGCTCTGAAGTAAAACATATACAGTTGATTTTACATATTGCTACTGTTACATATTCCATTTTTAATTTATTAAAAGATATGAAAATATAATTTGCATGACAATTATTATTTTTAAAAGAAATAATCATTTCCATAGATATTTAAAAACTGTAAGCAAACCATTAGCCATAGGTTTTCGAAGAGGATTAGCACAGTGGATGATTTTTCATGAAGTTCCTGTGGCTCAGTCAGTAGAGCATTGCACCAAAAATGCAAAGATCAAAAGGTATGATGGGATGTTTCCTTGTAATGTAAGTTGCTTTGGAAAAAAGCGCCTGCCAAATGCATAAATGTAAATGTAAATCAGTGAGTTGTCTGCTGCCCGGTGAGTGCTTTGCACACTTAAATTCCAACTTCCAACTTTGCTTCAATGCATAGACCTGAAGCTTGTCAACAATGCTGAATGGTTTAATTGACTGATGGGTAAACTGTACAGGGCTGGGCCCTTGCGGTACTTTGACATTAGATGGCATGTTTATATTATTCAGAAGTTGTTTTTCGTAACACTCTTTCTGTTTCTGTCACACCGATCCAAATTGAGATTCCCATGAATCTTCGGATGGCTTCTCAGCAAGATGTTCTTCCTCTGGGTCGAGGAAATATTGAATCCTTGCCTGAAGATGGCGTTTGTGGATGAACTTCATTCTCTCTTTATGGCGTTTGTCAAACAGATTTCTGTGATCAGCTACCAACAGTATGAACTGTTCAACATCTATGATATGTTCTTTGATTTCTTCTCTATCGTCATCTTCTTCCTGCTCTTCTTCTTTCCTGTTTTCTGTGCAAAGTCTCTGTGTAAATGTGGGATGAGCGCAACTGAGCAGCTCTTTTACGTTTTGTCGTAAAAAGAGACAGCTTCCATTGTTCGTTCACCTTGGGAAATATCAATCCAATAGAACAGATTTTTTTTGTCGGCACCAGTTTTTCGGTCAGATGTGTGAGCTCCTGTTGGTGTCCATGTTCCCCTGTTGCGTTCACTTGTCATGTTTCAATGCCAGTGTGTGTACCAAGTGCCACCAAGAAGTGGATTTTTGTCCCAGAGAGAAGTCCTTGATACATGAACAAAAGAGCCAATTTCATTGATTGTCTATAGCGACACCAAGCTGAACATTGTTTTGCTTTCAGCCAAGTGTGAATGCAAATTGGCACCCTTTGTTTGGTCTCTAGCCAAAATAGGCTAAGAGACCAGTTCCATTTCAACAAACTTGCCTAACTAATCTAAAGGTATACTTTGAAATATTTCACCACTACTGGTCGCTTTTCTAAATCAAACAGTTTACCTCCACCACCAAGAAAACGGATTTTACATGTGTTATAAGCCAACGTTGTGCTGAGATTTTGTAAATTCAAAACTAAAAATAATTTGGAAATGACAGGTTTTATACAAACACAACTGTATTCTGTAAAATCAACAATATTGATTTTGTTTGTTTTAACCTTAGTTGTTATGCCTTAAGACCTTTTTGACTGGTTAATTGGGTTTAGATTTAAGTTAAAAATAGGTTTGGAGGACCTCTGTCTAGGTCAGCAACATGTCTGTCAAAGTAATTAGTCAATAAACTTTGATGGATAGGTCTTTGAATATCCTCTGGGGTCATTTTGGATTCTGAAAGCTTTATAACCTCGGTTTCCATACCGTATAACCATACCAGAATTTATGGAAGAAAGATGTGTGAAAGTATGTGAAATTAGAGACAATACAAGTAAAGGGGCAGTTTTTAATAAAAGTGCAATTTCTAATTCATGCATGCTAGCAAATTTGGGGAATGTACGGCATCTCCTAGTATATAACAGTGTAGTGAACACTCTTAATACAACTTCTAAGTAAAGGCAAATTCACTGATGCACTGATAAACTGACCACTGTGTCTCCTCTTTATCCCACAGACAGTGAAGTCGTCCCCCCAGACCTTCTCCGGCCTCGATCTTTCACTACAGTACGTGGATCCACCTCCTTACGTCACGAGGCAGACACCTCCCGTCTGTCCGTCAGCCTTTGCGATCTTAACATGCAACAAGACGACACCAGACTTCGACTGCCTCCAGCACCTGTAACCTGTCCCATTCCTCAAAATTCCATGAACTCCCAGCAGTCCTCGTTACTGCCTCATACCTTGGAATGTGACCTACGTTTCCATCAGCTCCGCGGCGCCCACATCAAAACCCTAAATGAGCAAACTGTGGCACGATCGGAGCACAGCCGAGAAGAACGCACACTGGTTTTCACGGATCGCCCACTAAGAATTGGCGAAACCATCTTCATCAAAGTCATCAAGTCAAGTCCCTCTCGATCAGGGTCTCTCTCATATGGTGTGACGTCATGTGACCCTGCAGTTCTGCGCCCAAGTGACCTCCCATATAATCCTGAAGCACTGGTAGACCGTAAGGAATTTTGGGCTGTATGTCGAGTGCCTACTTCTTTGCAAAGTGGAGATATTCTGGGTTTCCTGGTCACACCGGAAGGGGAAGTAATACTGAGCCATAATGGAACCAATGTAGGGATGCAGGTTTGTGTGGACAACTCGCGACCACTCTGGATGTTTTTTGGACTGCACGGCGCCGTCACACAGCTCAGGATTCTAGGTGAGCCAATTAGCCTTAATAAACACCATTTCGTGTCCAGAGAAGAACCAAATGACAAGGAAATATTGTCAACAGTTCTGGTTCTCCTCGCTTTGCATGTTTCAGTTGCTTCTAGATATTTTCCCATTTAAATTTGAATGACAAAAACGCTCATGCACTCAAACAACCTTTCAATTCACCAGACAGAGCTGCAGAACATCCATGTCTCACCCACACACTTGAGACTGACTCACTCGCTATAAAGTTTTGAACTGGAGACAACAAACAACTGAGCACACACACATGCGCATCTAAAAACAGGAAGTCTTACAGGAGTTTGTGTGGGTGCATCTTTGGAAGCTTTATGTCCATGCTCCAAGATGTCTATGTCACTGGAAGTACACCCCTCCCACCCCTCCCTCCCAGTGCTACACCAACGCACTCATCCATCTCATTAGCATTCGGCATAGGAAAGAAAATAAGAAAGTGAAGAGCAGAGTGGGCGATTCACACTTCATTTGAGATCATTTCTACTGCTTTACAGCTCAATTTCTCAATCCTTTCTAAGCCTAGATGATATTTATATATACATATAATGCAATGTGGTAGCATGGTGGCACAGTGGTTACCCCAGCTGCCCAAGTGGAGTTTGCATGATCTCCCTGCACTTGCATAGGTTTTCTCTGGAAACATTTATTGCAATTAACCAATTACAGAGACACGCCCCCCCCACCCCCCCTTAGTTGCCTAAATTTAGTTTTAATAAGATATTGACCTTAAAATAAAAGTAAAAATAACATTTCTGGATATTTTGGTGCAAGAATACTGAATACAAAGCATTTTACCAGGGTAAAAACAAGAGTAAACACAATGTTTCACAACCTACCTAGGAATTCCAACCAAACTAGGAATTTTTAGGAAAGGTGGAACATGTGTTTTACAATCTGCACGAGCCTGTAAGTTTGAAAGGAAACTTTACGGACTGTCACAATGTTAGATTTTGATGTTTTCTAACACAGATGACAATATGTGAAATGTCAAATTATAGGCTAAATGCAAATTCTTGAAAAAAAAAAAGCTCAAGCTTCTTTTTCCTGACATTTTTATCCAATAAAGATGTATATTGGTTTTTATTTTTTTCAGTTACTGGTTTTCTTTCCACTGTACCCATATACTGTTATATGGACCGTTAAAATGTTTAGATCTGTTGCACAAAACATAATAGTTGATTTAGTTTCTTTTATGGCTTTCAGTAGATCCAACAATAATTTATTATTACAGTAAGAGTCATTTCAATAATTAATAGATTATTCAGCTACCAAAATACATTCTGCAGCTATTCTTAGAGTCAAAACATTTTTGGCAAACTAAGTTTTGCATAAACTTTGACATTTTAAGAGCAGAGGTCATGTTTCCTTTACTTTGGCTGACGCAAATATATAAACGTGCTGTGAACACTACTGGCAAAAAATGTTGCTCACACATTTACTTCAGCATAAACAGGAGAGTCTGACAGGTGAAAGAAGTCCATGTTTATCCCATGCGTGCTGGTTTATCCTCTACCCTTTTGGTATTTAATTTTTAGAAAAGGCGTTCGGCCATGTTGACACATAGTGCTCATATTATGCACAACAGAGGGCTTTAGAGAGGACTGACTTTCTCTAATAGGCGTTTTGAAGTCTCTCCCTCTCCAATGGGCTAGAGAGTCAGCTGTTCTTGTGTCTCTGTTAATCTATTGAAGATCCTCTTAAAGGGGCCTGGCCCTAGTGATTCGGGGCAGTTGTTGAGGCCTGGAGAGAGGGGTTTGCGATATGTGCATGTATGGAATGACAGGAAGGTGGAATGGCATGCAGTCTCATGCTCAGAAAACCCCACCCCGTTTATACCCCCCACGTGTCCAATCAAATAGAAGATCACATCGTAGGGATGTGCATGCGATGTGGAACCATGAACAAAGACAACTCATACATGTGAATCACAACAATGATGGGCCTAAGACAGAGCCCTGGGGAATCTCAGTATCTCCAGAGTACAAATGTCATCCTGAGAAAATACTCAACACACATTAGAGTGACCCCAGGAGCCTATAAACATTATTCATTGGTTTCAGGCAAACAAGTGGAGAATATAAATGGGTAAAGTAACCCAACATCTGATGGATTTGATGTGATATATTACATAATAAGAAACAGCTACTTTCAAACAGAGGATTGTTTTGCTTTTATTTTTCATCATGGGGTTTGTTGCGTATTTCTCAGACGAAACCACATGCTGCTATATTTATTTAATCATTATGTTGGCTTGAAAAGCCACCATATTTTTATTCTTCTTTTCTTTATTCTCACTTTTTTAAAATGTGAAACTTCTTCTAGAGCGCTTGAGCTACAACCATCAGACTTTGCCAAGATTTGGTCTGACTCGGGTTGCTTTATCTTTTATTCTACAGGATTCTCAGTGATTTCACAGAATACCTTTAAACACAAAGTCAAATTTAGAAAAACTGTAACTCAAACTGAGAATGTCATAGAACCTTTGAAATAGCCACACTTGCGGAACTGTGCGGAAGTATTTTGGCTCTTGAAGGGGTTAAATATTTACCATTGACTTACAGCAGCCATTCTAAATAAATGTGAAAAGAAACATCACAGAGAAATATGGATTTGGTTTTGTTAATCATATAGTAACAACTTATTTTTATGGCACTGACTATTTTCGGAACTCTATCTCAGCTTTGGTTTATGATAGAGACATGGGGTTGGTTTAAATAACGCAAAGTGACAAAGGCAACATTACATTATGTCACTGACTCCTCCATAGCAACCATGTTTACCATAACAGCCAATTTGCTCTATAACTATCTCAGCTTAGGAAAATAGCATTTTTTGATATGTTCACAAAGTGGGACCGAGACACAGGAGAACTAAATGAACCCAAAGAGAACCTACAACAAAATATATAACACTCACAAGCCAACTTCAAAGTGTGTGAACAATATTTAGTCATGTAGTTATTATTTACACTCTTCTGGGGATTTGAGTTTTATCTGCTTTATCTGTTTGTTTTGTTTTAAAAGCTCATTTTTTAAACAAATGGCAATTTACATGGAATACATCTCAGCATCTGAGAGAAATATGATTCAAAGAGATTTTTACTCGATAAATGAAACCTCAATAAATCAATTCAAATTCAAAACTAGATAAGATTAAACCGTATTAATAGGGCCTTGGATTTACATCAATGTACAAGTTTCCAACAACCTAAAAAAACAGTAATTTCTAATTTGATCAGATTGTGTGAAACTAGAATCGTGAGTCTAGATGAATTTACAATTCTAGAAATAAAAATAAAGGAAATTTTAGTTTTATACATGCAGATCACGTGGAAAAAAATATTGAAAATAACATTAAATAAATTAACATCTTAGTCTTTCCGTTGTTAATAGAAATGGAATGCAATTCTTTAATTTCTAAAATTCTGTAATCCCATGAGTTCAAACCCCAGGGAATGCAAGAAGTGACGAAAGAGCACCTGCGTAAAGATTTCTTCCTCCATTAAGCGTCAATATTTAGCAACAATATACGCGTTTAACACCACATTCCACTGTAATTTGCTGATGTTAAGATGCAATTAAATATTTTCTTAAATACATTTTGTAAAAACCAATCCAAAAGCAGCTACATCAAATGTTATAAATAATAAAAGCATGTTACTTGTTTCTTTCTCAGGCTCTACTTTCTTAGGTGAAGCCCGTGAGCCATCCAGTCCTGGTTCGCCGTCTGCTTCACCTCTGTCACCCTTAGCCCTGTGTGGAGGAAGTTCAGAGCCCAGTCTCAGTGAACGCGGATGTGCTGGAGCCTTCTGCAGCTCCACTGAAGGTGTGGTTTTATTTTTCAGGATTTACAAATAAATGGTCCTTGTATTGTCATTACATTTACACGATATAACAACCCCATTAAAATGCTGTTGTAATTATGCAAACGTTAATCAAAATCTTTCTGTCACAGGAACAACACCCAACTCCCCCATCAATCTCCCAAAATCCCCTACTTTCCCAGCTGCCTCAGGCTCATGGCTGGATGAGTGCTCCATCTGCTATGAAAACACAGTGGACACAGTCATCTACACCTGCGGACACATGTGTCTCTGCTACACCTGTGGCCTACGCCTCAAAAAAATGGCTAATGCTAGCTGTCCTATTTGCCGGAGGGCTATCAAAGACATTATAAAAACCTATCGAAGCACCTAAGGGGGAGGGGCATCCCAACACCCACCCCAAATGTCTCATAAGGGCCATTAAGGATCTCTGTTTCAAGAGAGGGTTGGTGTCACAGTTGCATGGGTCTGCGTTCCCATGGTAATGGCTTATAAACTCTTGAACCTTTGCGGCTCAGGCACCCATGCACAGCGGTCTTCTGTATTTTATGAGTATCTGTTGCTATGGTAACCAGTGATGTTCCAGAAATCACACTGTATCTCATTGAATTCAGAACATTTCAGGTGACACTCTGTGATTATCTCATTCGAAAGCATTGCCGTGTCCCCTTTAATATTTCATTTCTCCCCAGCTGTCTATTGAGCAAATAAGGGCCTCCATTGATTACATTCACACAAAAACGTCTCAGTGTTTCACAATTTTTGTCTGTGCCGGGCTGAGACGAACAGACACAGATTTAATGGTACAGTGCTTTACTGACCTCACCATTTCATGCTGCCTGGTGTTGGCTTGATCCACGTTAACAATCTATTAATGGTCTTTGTGCGTCAATGACTGAGCGTGTGTTTCGTAATGTAATCGGAAGCGTTATAAGGTAGAAATCAGCTGATGGTCGGCTTTAACTCAAATGTGTTCAACAAGCAGGACATTGTGGAAAAATTAAAGATGTGACAAATGGTTTGAAAGAAGGCATTTGCAGAAAAAGAACATTCATGGTATTGATCCTACTGTGCCTGGGCAAAGTAGCTGCCAGTGGGACCATGTGGTTAGAGATCCCCAAAAGGCAATATCTAAAACATCTCAACCACCACTCCATTAACAATGATGCACCCCTTATTGGCAGACCACAACGAGTTTGAACCTACAAGAGTCCATCTTCTCTTGACCTAGATGGAAGAGTCTATTAATATTCACCAAACTCAATGGATGGCAGATTTCCCTCTACCTGTTTGGTACAGGTTTCGGTTTTGTCATTACTTTTGAATTTAAATGCGGCATTTTAAAAGCGGCCCAATGCCAAATGGCTCAGTTGATGATCAGCACCTCCAAATCCAAGGCAAATGGTGGCATGCTTCCTCCGAGTTGCTGGAGAGATCCTGCCCCAAGTGGAGGAGTACCTTGGGGTCTTGTTCACGAGTAGGCTCAGGAGAGATTGGAAGACGGATTGGTGCAGCCTCTGAAGTAATGCAGCTGATGTACCAATCCATCATAGTAAAGAGGGTTTATGATTTACCGGTCAATACTCTTACGTTCCTACACTTACCCATGGCTATGAGCTCTCTGGGTCAATGCTGAAAGGATGTGATCCCAGAAAAGTTGTAAAAATCAGATTCCTGATAGAGATAGGGTGAGGAGCTCAGTAACCCAGAAGGAGCACTGAGGAGAGCCGCTTTTCCTCCACTACTAAAAAAGCCAGCTGAAGTGGCTCAGGCATCCATATCGGATTCCTCATGGGCACATCCCTGGGGAAGTGTTCCAGGTATGTCTCTCTGGGAAACCCCTGCTTAGACTACCCCAGTGACCTAGCCCGAGATAAGTGGAAGAAGAAGAAGTGGAATATAGTAATTGAGAAGGTAGACACATTGGCACCAATTAATCCTTAGTTTTCTGTTAAAAAATGCAAGATTTGCGCAGTCTGGAAAGCTGTGGTGAAAAAAATGTAGGAAGAAGGAAAAATCCTGAAGGCACTGTTCAATGAAAGAGTCATTTGTGACAAGAGAATTTAATTTACCCTGTAAATCCATAATTCTGCCATCTCCACTCACCCTTCCTCCCCAAAATGATGTGCTTGTCGAAAACAGATGGCTCCAAATGAATTAAAATAGAGGTTAAAAGGATAAAAAAGCCATATGGCTGTTTTTGCTTTTTTCTAAAATTCCTAGCATTCACCTGTGTATGCCTCTTGATATCTGAAGATGTGCATTAAAAAAATATCATGCCCTATGTAAGGTCATGAAATTCAGTTTTAATGTCAAAATCTGTCGATGCCCCCCTCTTGATCCTGTGAAAACAAGCACCCTTTATTGATTGGCTCCTGTGTTTTAGTTGCCGGACTTTAAATGTTTTTTTTTTTTTTTAAACGTCGCCCTCCCTGGCTTTACATGCGACAGAGGTTAGTTTTTATCTTTAGTCCTGGATCTCTAAATGTGGAAGTGATCATCACGGGACATTAGCGACAGAATCTTTAATGTTGTGCATTCGTGTGAACTTTAAAGCAGCTTAAAAGTAATAATATCTGTTATCTCTAAAGTACTCCTGGCTTATATTGTTCAGAAGTAGCCAGTTAGCCTGTGAAAAGCACTTGTGATGGTGGCTGGAGCTTCAGTTCATGCTGCTATTAGTATTAGCCAGCTCTCCTTCAGGTAATGTTAACATTGTGTCGAGAAGGTGTCTGGTCACTCTTGGTGGGCTATTGTATTGACATTTCTCTTTGAATGAAGTGCTGAATCACTTTGGAATGTTAACTTATGTTAATAATACTGTTAGATAAACCTTTATAGAATAGCCATATCCGAGATGTTTCTAGCACTTTTTGTGATTCTTTTCTCTTTTTTTTTTTTTTTTTTTCAATTTTTGGACCGAAATTATGATTGTATAGCTTGCATTGTCAATTGTCTTTGGTTTGGACAGCAAGGTGTTTGTTTGTTTGTAGTTTTGTGTTGCTTTTCTTGTGATATTCAAACAAAAAAAACCTATTCAGGCTTAGCAGGAATCAACCTAACTAATGCCTCTTTTCTACAGACCGGTTTTGTAACGACACAGCTCGACTTGCCGTGCTTTTGGGGGCTTTTCCATTTTTCTTTGAATACCCTGATATAAAACCAGGCTACGTTGGGCCAAGATGACACTTTTCTCTGGAAGAAAAGTGTGACTTAAAATTCATTTGATCACTGACTGGTCAGTTGTTGAGTTCACCGATTGGGCATAAAGAATCGTCACTGCATGAATCATTACGATAAGGTACGACACAAAAATACTGTACCACATAACTTCATTCTAGCCAGTAAACAATTCTACGGTTAGCTGGTACCACTTCTTAAAAGAATACCGCTTACTATGGACAAACAATGAGGTGCAGGTGGTCTATAATGTTCTCTGTTATGTGTGCTCAGCATTGTGTGTTTATTCTTCTTTTGGTTTTAATAGCAGGGTTGTGCATTTCTGTTGGATTTACTACGATGTCACCAAGCAGAACTGGGATGATGTAGTAGAGTGATCTTGAATAACACGTCCACACAAACACTTTTTTTTTCCACAAAAAGTAAAAATAAATTGCTTCAAGGATTATACCAAAATTAAATTCAGGAACAATTCAAGTACCCATGATTGCGTTTGGGTTAAGCCCCTCCCACTGAATGTGATGCTCTCCTCACCCCAAACGTAATTCTAATTCGAAGCATGGAAAGCAAGGTAGTGACGTCAGGATTAAACGTTCAGTGGGTGGGGCTTAACCCAAATGCAGTCATGGGTACTTGAATTGTTCCTTGGTTGAACTGCGGAAATGAAAACAAGAACACAAGACCTACTTATGCACTTACTTAAAATAAAGAACCATGTAAATATATTTTCACTCCTTTCCCACCTCCACATTGAACTTCCTGAAACTCCGGCCACATAACGGTCACGGTCACTCTCACTTGAAGCTCCACACATTTTAGATTTTATAAGCACTTTTCAATTTTGTTTTATTTATACATTTATTTTTTTTAAAAGATCAATATCCTCCCAAATTATTTTCTTCATCCCCAGTTGTCCATGTACATCTCATTTTGTCAAACCAGGATGGCCCAACAAAAACATATTTGAGCCTGAATCACTAGCATTTAAATGGCTATGAATTAGTTTTTTTTTGTTGTAGTTTTTTTAAGGGCTCACAAGGAAATGCGTACCTTGCAGAAGCTCTCATTTCCTTTTGATTGTTGTTGACCCTGTAATGTACTTTTTTCTCTGTTGTGTGTAGAGTACGATGAGTGTTGGCGATTCTGTGGTAAGGTGTATTTACCTTTCCTGTTTTAGGATCGTTATAAAGGTCTAGATGGATAGAAAACAGCCATATTTGCACATGGACACATCTTTTTCTTGTTGCAAACACAAATGGTATCAGGGAACGCAAACAAATTTCCAAAACCTTTACATTTCAGATGTACAACTATTGATAACCTCTTTTCCTGCTTATAATTTGTGTTTCTTTTTACATTGACCATTGTATTTTGTTCACTTATTACCCATTGGTGAACAGTGGGACCAAAATAATACTAAATCAAGTTAAGTTTCCTGCAGGGTTTGATACAAGGGCTGTGGTAACGTCTGTGAGGTCAGTAATGATTTAGTTATGAGAAATGACTTTTTGTGGCATTACGTTTTTGACTCAAATCTTTGTCCATGTTTTTATTTCTTCTTTGGTAATGTTTATGAAGCATTGTTTTGTCTGAGTCAAAAATGACTGTCAATAAACCTTTCAAATTAATTTCAGGAAACATGGTGTTGACTGCTACATTACGTTACAAACACAGATTCCAATCGATGAAAGCAGCTTTGATTCAGTGTAGCTTACAGGAGGAAAAATGTGAGTATTTCCACTTACTGAACGAAGGAAAAGATGCTGCTCTTGTTCCTTTCCATAGATTTGCTGAATTGTTGTAGGAGGCCCTCTAGTGGACTTTAACTGTATTTTTCGCGAAAACCAAGCAATCGAACGTCTTCATTCGTGTTCTTAAACAAATAGTAACTTAGTAATGCTATTGTTTCCTCATCTGAGGTCGACGACTCGATGAACGATCAGTTTAAATGTATAAAGGGGGTGAAATAAAAGTAGACACCTGCACAATCGCGTTGATTGCGTTACCCCAGCTGAGGGCGTCTAATTGGCAGTATGGCAAGCCAAAAGAGTCATAAATGGGCTGTTTCAAAACACGTTTTAAACTCAAACGCTGGTGAAAACGACATTTCAAATAGCAAAAGTGCAGGAAAGCACAACGTTGTTGAAATTCCTTGTACACAGATGGATACACATATAATCTCCCATGGGCAAGAGGTGAAACAGTGATGGTACCCAAATAAAACCCGTGCCCACTTGCGGAACTTGGGGGAAGGATTCAAAAGCCAGAAAAAATATATATTTATTCAAATCAATAACATTTTTCAATTTAAAATATATCCATGTGATTTGACATCCCATGCACAATACCCCTCCATATAAAAATCTGCTGCAAAGACAAAGGCATTCCAGAGTTATAAGAACAAAGATACATTTTATTTTGGTTTCTTTGAGGACAATGCACGATACAATGTAAACGTAAATGGTACAAAAATTACAATAAAAAAAAAATTAATGCTGAAGCTGTAGAGCGACAAAAAGCATACAAAATGGCTTAGATTTGGCTGAGGACTGAATAACAATTCAAGCCTTTACACTCAAGGGCACACTTTTTAATACATGTTGTGATCAGAGGCATTTGCAAGTATTCTTATAGAGTATTGAACACTGTAAATCAAAATCTATTGAAACATTTTCCTTTTCTGTCTGAGATAGCAACTTTAAGAGCAAGTTACACCCCACTTTGACCATAAATCTGACCACGAATTAACTCTGGGCTGGTTTTGGCAACATATTTGAAAGTGTCGATTCAACACTTTGTGAATGGTTCTCAAATATACACTTCAAAAGTGTAGCTAATATGGGTGTTCATTTTCTGGCTGTAAAGGAGTGAATCTCACAGTTTGACAAGGTCAATAAAAAATGTCAAACCCATAAACAAATGCGCAAAACCGCTGTCAAGTGGCTGCATGATGAAAGGAAACCTTAGTAAATTAGCAATCGGAGAAGTGGCTTTCAGCAAAACACCCTTCAAAGCAAGATGTTACCAACCACACGCTGTTTTGTTTTCCATTACTCTTAATTAAGAGATGATGAATGCAAATTAGTTCTAACAGACAAGTGAAGGCAGGTACTGAAAACAGCAAGCGATTAGAGCTCAACAGCATGCTCACTGTCTATTTGCGATCACACCGTGTAGCCTCACACGAAAACCTCCAAAAATACAATCTCTCCCTTCTCGCCACATCATTCTATGCCCAAACAGCGTTACACCATTATAATCTGGGGCTATAGCTTTACATTCACAGTCACTCCTTCTTTAAACGTCTCTTATCAATCCCATTATGGTTTTGGATTGTGAGGAAAACAAACACAACCTATAACCACCTGTCCGAGTAACTTCAAAATATATCCATCTAAGACTTCCCAAACCAAAATATCAATACTTTTCAAGCCATACAACAAATTGTCTCTACCCAACCAATCAAACATTATTTCAACTTTGTCTACCACCACCATGCAATCAGCAGACGCCTCAATAAATCACACCAACGCAGGAAGCTCTGATGACTGCTCTTGATGATGCTAACACATCTCGACATGCTGTGATCCATTAGACACATGATCAATCTAACTCAGCATCAGATTCAAACCCCCTGGCAGCTCAACTCAAACCACAATCAGTGGCATTTGCATTCTCAGCACTCGCCTGGAGCATCTGTAATTAACCAAGCGCTCCGGCAATGAGATTTCACAGCACCTCGAGGTGGGTGTTCGAGACGAGGATGCCTAATCTTTTACACCAGCATTGTCTGCAACTTTTTAATTGTTATAAAGTGGATTGCAGCAACAGTGAGTCATTCGAGCAAGTGTAATAAAGCTCTGAGATGCTTGCTTCATTTAAAGTGAAAGCTCATCTAAAATCCTCATCACCAAGTCCGTTTAAAGCAATTGCACATTCAATCGTTCATGTTACAAACGGCTGATTAATCAAAGTTAGCGCCAAAGGAGACCACACTGCATACATTTGGATGAACACAACAAATATTTGGTCTCTTTCCATTGGGGTTAAAATTGTTCCCAGTAAATCCAATATTTTAGATATGAGTAGAATTTGTTCAATAAAAGAAAGTAATCCTTAATGACGCCATTTTAAATATATGTAGAGGTGTGAATTTGAGGTAATTTCACACTGGCAATTTTCATCTGCAGAACCATATTCACCTCTTATGAGCTTAGATGACACTTACAATGGTTCAAAGAACCAAACACCATGTTTCAAAGACTAGATATGGCCCAAATCCTTAAAACCAGTACTTATATGGATTTTGATATTCTCAGACCAGTTGTAGAAGCTCCACCATACTGTTAAAGTTTTCCTTTACCCACCAGTAACTTCCACAGGAGTAAAAAAAAAAAAAACTGTATTTGTGAAAAAGAAATGAGCCACTCCCAGGAGCTCCATTGGTTCCAGTGTGGTACACTGATGGCATGCCAGTTGTGCAACAAGTCCGGTCGTGAACTTTAATCTCTAAAAAAACTGTCATTGGTAATATATCAAGTTGGAAGTCATTGGGAATGACAGAAACAGATGCTATAAATAACCCTATTGCTCTTCTTGCTGGATTTCCTTCTTGTGCAGTGTACATCACTCCTATCCTCACTGGCTCTTCAGTGCAGCTCGTGTTGAGTTTGAAAACACTGATGTTTGCTGACAGATCAACCATTCACTCTGATCAATTACCAGCAGATTCAGCAAATCAAAAGTGCCTAGTAATCTCCTTCACTGGGGGAAAAATCTTCCTAACCCAGTTTGGCAAGCTGGAACTCTTTCAACCAAAAAACTTATTTCTTATTTTCCATCCTTGAGTTCTGTCCTCATGGCACTTCTTTGTTCTGGTAATTAGTCGAACCCCAAAAATCGCTTGTAGTTTTTCCATTGATTGTGGGTCGCTTCACTAAAAATCATCTGGTAAATGCTTTGATAGGAATAAAAATATGTGCAACTGAGTTGAAATTGGACAATTTTTAAACAATTTTGTACAACTATGTTCAACACAGAGATTTGACACCGTGGCAAAGAAACTGTAACGCTCCTGTTTATAAAACCAGTAGTGTATTCTCCACTTTGACGTAAAACTCTTCTTACTGTCACATCATCAAAACAGATATCAGCTAATTTATAGGTACCTGTAGAAATGAAATCTACCAAAATGCTTCCATTGGGCCAGAAACTCCAGTCTACCACCCCCTCCTCGTTTTCGAAAAACAATTATTTCTTCCTTTTTCATTGGACAAGCTCCATTTGAACCAATCATGAGGAGAAAGCTCAGATATGATTGAACTCAGACAGGAAGTCAAATGTTACTCGTTATCTAAAGATTTATACCAATAAAAACTCAAATTGAACTAAGAAAATCGAAATAGTTGGCAGGCTAATGGAATTCACATTGAATGGTTACAATGGGAACAGTTCATAAGAGGACGATCAATTGACAAATGCCTCAGATAACAAGATTGACCCTTGAACTCTTATTACATCCTGGTTTCCAAACATCTCCTAATCCCAGAAATGATTCCAAACCCAAATTCGTTTTTTAATATCTATTGACTACAAAGTATTTTGCAGACAGTTGTTTGGTATGCATTTCAAGAAATGTGGGTTTCATTAAACTCATGTGTATGTTGATAATCACCTGATGGTAAATAGGCATATTTGTCTTGTATTTTGGAGTAAACATTGCCATTTTAGCCAAATTCAATTAGTAAACAAACTGAATTAGGCCCATTTTACATTAAACACAACATTTTTAAACACTGAATGGCTTGAAATTTCCATTTAGACTTGAAAATGGGACAAAACCAGGCATCATTTGTCATAAAACTAATATTGGTGAGTAAAGAATAATTAAATAGTTATTTCTTTCTATTCTTTTCAACTGGAGAGATGCCTGTTTTTGTATTGCACATTTCCTCATTCCATCTGAGTAATGTCAAAAGCGAACAAGACACAAAACACAACATTGTTCCTGGACGAAATAAAGCATTTAAAATAAATAAATAAAAAGCTGCTGAACTAAGCTAGCAGATACACTAGGAAATAGGAGACGGGACGCTAAAAGTTTCCCTTGAACATCGTAAAGGTGCAAATGAAGAAAAACAAAGGGTCAACATCTATCACAAGCACCGTGCTGTAGTGAGTCGACACATTTCTCTAATGCCGTCGTCAGAGTTTTATTTGCTTCATTGTCAAATTCATATTTAAAAGGGCTAACATCTCCTTCGTTGGGATTTTACTATCCCATTATTGCTGTAATGATAATGTGCTACTATAACATTGAAAGTTGGTCCTTTGGAATCCACAAGAAAACGTTTTTATTTGTCATTTGACCATTTCATTACTAAAGTGTGGTTTAATTAAACATTTCATTGGTAAAACTATTATCTGTTTGTGTTTAATCACAGTAAAATAAATTTAAATAATCATTTATCTGGCATTATAAGTGGCTCAATAACGAGAAAGAAAGTGTCCAAAAGTTGCTAAAGTTGCAGCGAACAGATTTAAGAAAAAAATAACATCATGTTGAAAAATTTGCATATTTGAACCATAAATCTGCCATTTTGTTGAGAGTAGAAGACCGCATTCTTCTGCTCCTGTATATATATTTTATAAATATTTTATAAGAAATATTTTATAAGAAATATTTGAAATCCAGGGTTGTTAAAACCAATATAATTACGCAATATTTCTAACAAAAAACACCAGTCAAGTCACAAATATTCTGCTCATAATCAATCTCGTAATTTGGCTGGAGTTTAAAATATTGTGTAATTAAATAGTTTCTTTAATTAACCCTGTACTTAATTAATTGCGAGCCAAACAGTTTTTAAGTACAAAAACATAAATAAATAACAAAAAGTTCAAAATAAATAAGATGCTGATGAAGGACACTGCATCTTTAAACCAGTGCATTCAATAAACGCTTGAACGCATTGATCGACAACAAATGAACGACTTCATTCATCATTATTGTCCATGTGTGATCACACAACAAACAAACACAACAAAAACAACGATATAACTGCGATCTAGCAGGTAATTAAATGTTCAATTTTCCAACACTGAAATACTGTCCAGCAGAACACTAGCTCAATTTAAAGTATGATAGTGTAAGAACTAACACGATTCAATAGAAAAATATTTCAGCAGACTTGAACATCAAACGTTTGTGATGAGTGTTATTCGAACGATTGAAAAGCTCACCTATGAGGACGATAAAGATGCACTTGTGAAACAAAACAGAAACCATGTACAGAAATATAGCAACAGAGAAATGTTGTAGAATCAAGTGCTTCCAGTAATAACAATGAATTTGCTCTCAGTTCTTATTTACTGAATTCACAAAAAAAAACAACTCTTTGGTCAAAAATGTTGGGCTCAGTGTTATGTTACAACATCCCTGGAATTGAATGCTTAACATTTGTTTTTTCCAGTCCTTAAGTTTGGTTTTGTAACCACATAAACAGCAAGATGTAAACTCCCATACTCCGACAAAGACCTGTAAAGACCAGATGCACTGTGTAAACCAAACTTGGGTTCAAACCCAATCAAGTGGTGGGCACAAGGTTATCATTCTTCACAGACTTTCTATAAATATTGTTTTATTCTCTTTTACCCATGATGACTTATAATATACTATACAGTGAGAGAAAGAAGACACTCGGCCTCAAACTCTTCATCACTTAGAGAGGAATGGGAAAATATCCTTCCTGAGATGTCTACAACCCTGTTGGGCAATCCCAAGGACTCTGTGAAGGGGTCACATACTTATTTTGCTATATTTTCCAAATCAGATTATGTATTGATCATTTGTTTGTCTAACACCATTTCCCTCATTTTATGTGGAGACTGGCAACTGATCAAGATGCAATTGAGATTTGTTAGGATGTTACAAGGAAGCAGAAATATGTCTCTATGGAAGATATAAGCATAGACGAAAAGAAAAAAAAAGAAAAACAAGATACATAAAAAAACATTCTGATGGTTTGAACTAACAAAATGCAAAGACGTTGGTTCTTCTGTTCTTGTTTCTGAGTGGACCTTTTGTCACGCACCTTTCCAAAAAACGTCTTCCTTTCGCTTTAGTGTTGTAAAAAAACATAGGTTTGTTGCTTTCCGTACTTGTAGGCCTATGGCACCAAGTTTGGTATTTCCGGCGCTTAACTGGTGTTTGATTGCGCTGAACATTCAGTGAAAGAAGGCACCGATTTGGCATGAAGTAGCGGCAGGTATTTGCTAAACATTCACCTGCGTTACTGTGATTTTACTGTAAACTCCTTTCTAAAAGGCTCTATCCCTCTCATTTCTCTCATTAAAGTCCTTCAATGAGGGATCACTTTTTTCTCTCCAGGTAGTTAGAAGGTACCCATCCTTTGCGTCCCTGTAAGCCATCAAGAACCTGGCAGTACCACCATCCATTTGGATTCTTCTCCAAAACCTCAAGACTAGTGCCTTCAGAGAAGCCCATTGTCTCCTCATCACCCCGGTAATCGGCGATGGAAACGTAAACCTCTCTAAGGTTGTTGTGAATGAGCTGTGTCTTCTCGATAGGCTTGGGGCGTACTGTAGAGATAGGAATTCCATTTCGCTGGGCAATCAGGGGGCTTGAACTTCCAGTGGGTGCTGTTATGCTGGTCCCAGCCCTAACCCGCACATCAGACCCTGGTTGTGGTCGAACTGTAGTGAAGGAGGAATTTCGCCGAACACCTCCAGAGGTTCTCAGGTTGTCCCCAGCACCAAGAGATTCATTTCTCCTCAAGGATCCTGTGTGGATATTGGTTTCCTTCAGAGGCTGGGGTGGAGACACAAACACTGACTGCGGTCGCACCGCCGCCTGTCGTACTCCATTTCGCATTCTTACACTTGAACCATTCAGCATTGCCGTAGGCTTGCTAAATCCTCCAGGAGGTTTGGATGGGATTGGTGGGCTAGGGTTGCCCATGCTCCGCATGTTCTGCTGGTTGAGGTTGTTAAGGGCCTGAACACGCTGCTCATTTTTTTCAAGGCTGTTTGACTTGGAACTACCAATATCAACAAGCGGGGCATCGCGGGATTCCAGAAAACCAACGTCTTGGGTGTGTTTTACTGGCTCTAGATAGAAAGTAGGTGCCCAACCTTCATCTTTGCCCCATCGGACATACCACCATCCACTTTCCTGTCTATCCAGTACCTCAACCTCAACACCAGCAGGAAAGCTAACCTCTGACTCCTGTGCTCGATCGTAGGCATCTGTGGTCCTAAACAAAACATTTTCGTGGTCGGATTCCCCTCCTCGGCTACCTTTTGAGTAAACACTGGAGAGATCAGAGGTACTTCTTGAAGAGTTGGACTCTTCCGATGAAATAATGGAAGCTGTCTCAGAATCTTCACCTCGAAGTGCACGGATTGCTCCTTTCCGAAGACTTCCAGTGGGCCTAAGTTGGCGCCGGAGGCTGCTGATGTCCATTCTATCGGGGCTCTGTGGTTCTGATTTTGTTAGCAGAGGCTTAGGTCGCACCACTGGTTTGGACCTAGCTAATGGGCTTTGGCCAATCCGGATCTCCACATCTTTTCGCATAACAGGTTCTCTTTTGGGATTGCGTGGTGACTCATCTGAAAATGGCTTGGTGCTGTGTCTCTCAGCACGACCCAGGGAATGGCTTCGGTTTAGATCCGGCGATACCCTCCGTAAGGGCTTCCCTCCAGAGGAGGATCCAAAAGGTTTGCGACCCAATGTGAGACTCCTTGGGGTGCCTGAATCACAACCTCTGGCAAAGTCATCAGAAGAGAACCTAAACCCTTCATTCTCATAAATCACCTCTTCCTTTCGGACATCCTCTAACGAGTTTCGTTTTCTCAAAGGTGAGGTCATGACTTTTAGTAAAGGTGATGCTTTGCCCGCTTGCGCAATCCTTTCAGCAGCCAATGGATTGCTTTTAATTTCAAACTTTCTCAGCTCTGGTTTTGGAGAGTTTTGTGCTTTTGGTTTTGGAGGATTAACATCCAAATCTGAGTCTAAGCCAGGGGCGGGAACATCATATTCTGGCTCCTCATAGACACGCTGAGAAGGGGACTCAGGGGCTTTGGAGGCAGAACCAACCAGTGAAGAGGAATCTTCCGTTTCCTGTTTTTTCACTGGTGGTGCAGGGGGTGGAATTTTGGGGCGTGTGAGAGTGCTAGTTCGCCGGTTCAGGTTGGGTTTCTTCCGTTTATCGATGTAAGAGCTGGGCGCCCAGCCCTCCATTTCACCAATCTGGACATACCACCAACCTCCAGAGTTCTTTTCAATTACCTAAAGACCAAACAGAGCATACCAATGACCTTTACAAGATAAAAGTTACTCAGGAATTATAGATAACCCTTACATCAGCCTTTTGTCCACCATGGAAACTGATACCATCTGAAATACTGGACTGGAACTCTGCTATGGTGTAGTACTCTGCTTCCACTGTAGGGGCTTCTGGTGGTTTGGGCAACTGGAATGCCTTAAGCATTATTATAAGCATATAAAAACATTACTGACAAAATTCAGTTTTCTATATATAATGTTTAGAGCAGTTAACAGAGAACTAGCTTACCAGGTTAGTATCTCTTCGAGGAGGAGGCTTCTGTCTGAGGTTTGGAGATCCTGCGGGTATATACACATATTCACAGGCTTTGATTACTAATATTACGTTAGTTGTAATTTGGGGTTTATAAGAAGCGCACAGCATCCAGAATGTTAGGAAACATCTGTTAATCAAAGATTTGATATTTGTATTTGATTTGAGATCAAGATTGCAATTATGTTAGTTGTAATTGGGATTCAAAGGGATTTTTTTGTAAAATGTAATTATTTTTTAAATAAAACCACAAGGCTAAGCAATCCCAAAAAATAAAATGAACAATCCAGCACACATCAAGCAATTATTAAATCGAGTTTCAGTCAATATAAACTGCAGTTGCGCCAAATTGCAACCTGGCAGCTCTTATTAAAATCTCATTTGCTGGTTTTCACTGAGACCATGAACTTCAGGATCCTGTGATCTATGTTAAGGACCTGCCGATTTCAAGACAATCAAACAGATTTGTGTTTTGTGAGCAATACAGGACAGTAGTGTTTGCTTGAAATTAGACACAAGCACAATCTATTGGAAAACAAACAGCATTAAACAAACTGAATGCTGTCCAACAGAGAAAAGGAAGGGTCAGAATCAGAGCAGACAGCACCCAGACAGAATGTTAAGAAACATCCGTTAATCAAAGAGAAATGTTACCTATGGCATCAAATCCTATGCGCAGAAACACAACAAAATAAACATATCAAATACTGCATCAGTTTCAAACACCTATGCAGAATATACTTTGTGAAAAAATAAATTGGTGTATTTGTTTTTTATATAGTTGTGATTTAAAGAGAATTTTTTTACGATTATTTTTTTGGCGTTATTGCCTTTATTTGGAACCGTCCACTAAACTACGGGTCTGGACTTGAAAGAGCAATTCAATAGAAATAAGTGTAACCTTTCTGTAAAAAACACAATAGAGGATACCTACAAAGATGTATAAAATGTCTTTATTACTCTATATTGTGTGATAGAAAAAAAATATTTATAGGTGTTTTTTTCTGGTTGACTTTTGAGCAGGAACTACATCAGAAACGGGAAATACATCACAACAGGAAGTTACCAGCTGCTTAACTAAAGTAGAGCAACTACGCTCTGCCCTTTTCTGTCGTCTCTTTGTCACGGATAAAATCTATGACTTCCCCCTCCCCCTTTTCTTTTATTTCATTAGCTGACTAAATGTTTAAGGTAAATAAAACTTTGTTTCCTGTTAAATATTTTTTAGCTGTCTTCAGTTTTGTATAGCTTTCTATAAATTCTATAATATTCTAAAATTGTATTACTTTGTTCTGTAAAAAGTAGTGTTTTTTTTTTTTTACAGTTTTTGAAGAAAATATACTTTTCTGCCACCGCATGGCCATATGGATGAAATAAAACTCCACTCTTTCATTACATCAAGATTTTGCTGAGGATCTCTCAATGGTCTGTAAGGGCGGGTTAAGTGTGTCAGGATGGGCGGAGCATAAATTAACTTACAACATCAGTGATTCCCTATTTCCTACATTAAATTTTTGACCTGCATCAGATGGGATGCAGACAGGAATATTCAAATACTGGATAAATGAGCAATTTGCTAACCCAAATAACTAAACAAGATAATACTTTCAGATTAACTTTACTAAAGGGTGTGCCAGTATACCATTTGCAACAGACTGGTCCATAAAAACTGTGAGGGGGGATTTTAATTGTGACCAGATGAAGTAATGGCTTTTACAATTTTCTTAATATCTTCTTTAGCTATCAACAGGAGAATTACATTCAAACACGGCATTTTGCACCTAAGGAAAAATTGTATGCACTCACCAATCTCAACTCGGTGTGGTGCAACTCGTGCTATGGCAGGAGACCCTGGTTCTGCCCGGCTCTTGTTCTCCTGTAGAGTGGTGCTAGATCCAGAATTTGTTCCCAAACCACTGACCACTGGTGGAGCCACAGCAGGCTCTGGGGCATAAGGCATGGGTAAACTTATTTCACTTTTGGAGATGTGACGCTCAGGAGTAGTGGCCTCTCCATCGGTCTGAACGTCCTTCTCGCTGACAGCCTTCTTGTTGAGAAGATTACTGATCTCCATGATGTTCCCAATGATTTCCACAGGGCCAGTAAGGGTCTTCTTTCTGGGGGACAGGTCATCTTTCAGTTTCTTGAGGTAAGAGGCCGGGGCCCAGCCCTCTTTACCCTGATATCTGCAGAAAAGAAAAGGTATGAAATAAAAAATTTATAATAATTTGCCAATAATATATATCATTATTTAGAAAACAAATGGATAATATTATTAACAATCATCTTATTATTAAATATAAACAATTTTCCTTGAGACTCAAGTCAGGAATGAATAAACTTGTATTCTGGCCCAATGGATGCTTTGTCATTCTCTGACTGACCACAAGAGGACAGTGTAATGTCATAGTAAGATAAAGTTATGGCTAGAGCCTAAAAGAGAACTATTGGGAGAAACCAGAGTCCTTAGAAGGTGAAAGATTTGAACGTATAACAAAGTATGCAACCAACACCTCATGATTTATTTTAAAACGATACAGCAAACCCAGAAGAAATTTGATCGTTATAATTAAGATTTCTTTACCAGTGTTTAATGAAAATAGCTCACTTTTCACACTTTCACAAAGTCAAGGACTGTGAACATCAAGGTCACGTGTAGATTCATTCCAGTTATGAACAGAAACAGAAACAGCTATGTAAGACGTTTAAAACTAGGTGCGGTTGAGAAAGACAACCAATGGCAAGATTAGGCACAGCAACAAGAGAGTCTCTCTCACTGCAACGATTTCAAAGCAGACTGTGCTGCAGAGTATTGTATATATTTGTCCCTCAACAATGGCATATAAAAAATAACATTTTACAAAAATGCAATTTGTTGAGTATTATTTACTTAACAAAAATGTAATCTGTTTGCATAAATCTTGGGAAAATATTGAACTACCAGGTTTACAGTGGGCTTATGGGTGTATTCTTTTACAGTTAAAGAAAGGGAAATATAAAGAAATAAACAGGAATGCTGTTTAATATGTTGGAGGTTTATGCATGAAAACATTGAAATGTATAGAGTTGCTAGTTTTTGGTACGCCGTTGGTTCACTAAATTTAGATTTAATGTTTAGAGTTATAATTTCAGCAAAATTAGGGTTTGTAAGTGTTACACCAAATATGAATACCTTGAGTGATATTATGATTATTAAAGTTCATTTTCCATTCTTGTGGTGCACTTAAAACTGATTACCTGATGTACCACCATCCCTCCAAGTTCTTCTGGATCACCTCCACGGTGACCCCTTTCTCAAACCCGATCTCATCCTTTCCCTGACTGGCATAAGCCTGGACACTCACATATTTCTCCTCTAAAGGAAACAGAGAAGTATTAAAATAAGTATGAAAAATGGTCCCCTCGTTTTCCCCCTGTACACAGGCATTTGCCCTTTATGTGCTCAGAAAACGAAGCAGACAAATAAAACCAAATTCTTGCTCACAAACTTTAGGACCATTTGGGGAAAACAGAAAACCACAGTTTGCAACTAGAGTCTTCCAAATCTCAGTCAAGACCACATGCACAACAACGTATCCAGTCTCTCATTATTACTGACATGAACGATGTTCCAGAAGTCAGAGCAAAACAGCCTGGGGAGCCTCTCCATGACTCTTCAACTGCAGCTCAGGGAATTCAAGCTGAGCCACTCAATGAATCAATAGTGTTGATCTCCGCTTAACCCTGTCAGACCCGAAATATTTAAATATACCTCACAACAAATGTGTTTATTGTCCTCGGGCTTGTTTTGTTCACTTAAATCTTTAGTTGTTGGTGTTTTTTAATAAATTAATAATAAAAATAAAACAACACAACTTGTGTGTATGATTTATGTGCAATCTAGAATGCAAATAAATCCAGGAATACTAATCAAAAACTGAAAAGCTTCTATGACTATTTTCTTGGAAACAAAATATGGCCAGTTTTTCATGTTCCTGAACTTAAAAAAAAATCACAACACAATTAAAGCTGCAGGCAGAGATCAAAGGTCCTGAGCACCTCAGAAACTTTAGCCATAATATAGGTTGCTATAGAGATGTGATCAGGCATCATGTCTTAACAAATACGGCAAGTTTGATCACAAAATTACATCACAAAATTGAGTTAAAACCACTTCCTGCTTCAGCACTACACCAAGCATTAACCAATCAAATGAAATCTCAAGTTCTTTAAAGTACAAGGTTAAGAATTGTCCTACATTTTACTTCCTGTTGGGTTTGGAAACTTGGTTCAATTGACATTTTTGTAGGTCTTGGTCCCTTACACAAGGGTTTCAAATTTCAAATGTGTCCTTCAAACACAGTCTGAATGAGTAGTATAAAACTGCAGAAAATGGGATATTCCAAGTTGCCACTAGGTGGTGTTATAACTGACGCTTTATGTCGCTATAAAGATTTGTTCAGACATGATCTCTGAACACACATGCCAAGTTTGAACCCAATCAGACATTTTATGGCTGAGTTATTAACAACATTCTGTTTATGGTGAATCTTCACATTCTTAGATCCCATATAACCTAAAATAAGACTGATGGAGCTTTGACATGGACAGAAACAATCTCTAGGAGGAGGTTTTAGAAAAATAAATGCCTTCCTGTCAATTTGGAAACGCAATCTATACAATTTTTTTTAAGTCTTGGTACCCCATGCATGTGTGCCAAATTTTATTTGCTTACGATAAACTGTTAGCACACCATGAGCTGAAACAAATTAGGTGGCGCTGTAGAGCCATTTTTCAACCCTCACTTTAGGATCCCCAATCAGGTGTAAATTTCCGACAGTTCTGAAGTGTGTGCGAAATCAGGTGACTTTTGAGCACGTTTAGACTCTCAAAAATCTGCAAAATACTAACCGTTTGAGCATTTATTATAGAGTTTTATAAACCTTTGGTATTAGAGCTCTAAAAATGGTGCTACGGAAGAGATGTTTACTCTCTAACCAGGGGTTCAAATTAATAGAGAGAACTCTTTAGAAACTCTTCAAATAGTATGAGAACACAACCGTTTGACATCAACCAGAAATCTTATATTCTGTACATTTAAAGCAAAATCCAATTCTTTTTTTTTTCCTTTCAAATGGCCTTACAATGGTCTGGTTCTGGTTTAGAAATAACTAATTCAGACAAGATCTATCCCAACATTTGGAATTCAAGTCATCTGAGTTTGCCAAAAAACTGACATTAAACATAATTTAATAATGTTTTCACATGGAATAACTGTTGAAATCCACAGATCAAACTCTTATATATTACCCAACTAACAAGAAAATATAATAAATTTAGTAAAACAGCAATGGCGAGCATGAAACACTTGTGATAAATAAGCTGGGGAAGTGTTGAAATAAAACCCAACAAAAAGAGTGATGGATTTCCAAGAGCTCTGGTTTTAAGCAGTGAATAACTCTTTGGAAAAAAACAGGCAAAACGAGGTCAAGTGAGTTTTTTTCGCTTCGTTCTCTTTCGTAACATCTCTTTATCAATGCTCAATGCTTTCCCACATGACAGAGAAGAACCTGGCCTCGTCCTGAACTTCTGACCTAAAGCAAACACTGACCTCAACCCAACCCTTCTGCTAAACATCTCGTTTTGAGTCAAAGCGTGTATGACCAAGAAATGCCTCAAAAACCCATTTTCCAGCACTCAGCACTATTTGCAGATGGTGGAAAAAAGTTGAGAGATTCCAGAAACCATACATTACTTAAGATTTGCATGTAGTTGTACATCTTACCTTTTGTCCTTCAGGATCTAGGCCAAAGCTGTAAGGAATGCGGCTATAGCTGGCAAACTAAAGTGCTTTGATATCAACACATGTGCTTTAATATTGTAATTAAGCCAAAACCAGTTTTTATGTGTTAATGGAAGACTCTTCTCTCCATGACATATATAACATATAATTCTATGCCTATTTATATATATTTATTCACCAATTTAGCATGGGTTATTTATAGAAATTACTCCATTTTGCTGACAATTGGCTCCAAATTGTCACTTCCCTATTGGCCTCAAAGGGGACCGTGACCGGTTTCTGTACGGTTATCAAATTACAACGGAAGCACTAAAGGATTACGGTCAGTGACTTCTCAGTGGAGGTCTTTCTTCCAATGACTCAGATCTCCAAGGAGATGCATTGCCCACAAACTTGCTTTTCCAACAAATGTCTAGACATTCGTTTTTATTTGTGGTCTTTTAAAAACCTTTGGAAAATGAAAACCTCACTTGTGATTAGAATGCAACCAATGATTACAAACTTGGGAATGACAAATTTGGCAGCAAAAATAACAATTTACCAATAAGTTACCAACTAAAAATAAAAAATAAAAATTGATTGCGTGGGATATATTTTTTCCTTAAGGACTTCAACCAACCACTGTTTCCATCTGCCATCTGAATGCAGGTGATCGAGGGTTAGGAGAGCACTGGCTTTAGAATCTGTTCCACTTCTCTCATAAGATCTTCATCTCTTGCTCCTGAGTGCTAAGGGGTAGGGGTAGTAATATCAAATTGAGACCCCCTTAAACAGCCAGAAAAAGGTAACTTAAACTATTTTGTAGTAGTAATATTACAATAAAATTGTAAAACTATTTGAAATTGTAACATAAAAAGAAGGCTTTGTCATTTAAAACTTTTTAAATTGGTAGGTCTTTTTAATTGCACTATCCGCTATCCTCAAGGTAGTGATGCAAGGTTTGCGTACCATGTTGTATTCTGCTTGATTCAAGGGCAAAGCGCTAAGGATAAAGTTAAGGAATAGAACCTGGAGCTAAGAATGTTCAAAATAAGGGTTTATGACAGTTTTAGGTTGGAAAGCATGACTGTGAATTGTCTTCAACAGAAGAAAGAATCTCATAAATAACTGGAAAAATTTAGGGAGAGAACAATTTTGGATGAACTCTCCCTTTAACTCAAAACGCTGTGTTTGCTTTGACTTCTAAACATCTAAACCCTCTACCATTTCCATAATTATGACCTTCCAAAGCAGTTCTGACCCAGGATTTCGAAACGTGGTCATCTCACACCCCTAAACACAAACACAGACTGTTTTAGGATGGGGCATGCATTTGGAGAACAATCCCAAGGTTTCTAAAGGATCACTGGGTGCACATTGAGGCTAATCGTCCTCACACACACAACCGCTTCATGCAGATTGGGTCACACATGTGAACGTTGACATGTGATCGCATGCGTGATGCATGAGTGTTCACCTCGGCTCTGTTGGCGGTTGACTATTCCCCCTAGAGTCCATCTCCGGTCAAGCCTCTTCAGGTGAGCCTTACGCCTTTTAGTAACTGACACGGGTGAATGAGGACAGCAGAAAAAAGAAAAGGAGACATGACAAACGCAACATGAACAACTTAAGAGAAACACTGGTATTAGTGTAATTAAATTATTACATGAAAGAAAGGAGTTTCCGGATTAGTTAGAGTGTCCCATGACTTGAATGATGATTTAGATTAATACAGGTGTTAATGGGTTGTAAAAGTATCCATGATTGGATGGAAAACACACACGCTAGAGGGTATCGCGAGGTTGCCATATCCACCTCTAAAAGCAGCTCTTGTCGTGAAAGACATTCGCAGGAAACGAGCAACCTGTAAAACTGTGATTGGAGGATAAGGGGTGCGTGTAATCACGCCAAAACACAACTTTTACTTTTCAAATTATATAACAATATGGCATAGCGCAATATGTCACAATGATTTACAGGAGATACAGGGATTTATTGTCTAGAGATGAAGTGGATTCTAGTCACTTCTGAAACTTCTTCACTTTTTCTGCTTTATTTAATATTTAAAAGAGACTAGAGCTATTTAAAGGAATAGTTCTGTCCATCACAATAGAGAGAGAGAACAAGAGATGTCTTAGTGCAAATGATAGTGATGCCCCCTAGTGGATGGATCACGTTACATGCTTTAATACAGATCAAACTAGACTCTTTGTGGTTTCAAAACTTTTAAAATTCCAGGTTAGACATATAACTAGTTTAAATGGTCCTTTAAAATTTTGTTGTGCCGCTTCGTTTTAACTTTCAGCTTCTTTGTGTTTTGTTAATTGCTATGATACATATTGCGCGCAATATTCTGCGCAGAGTGTACCGGTATACACCAGTTTAAATGCCACAATTTGGGCTGGGTTTCTACTGTAAGTGACGTTGGTTTTGGTCGAAATTAGCCTGAATCCTACAAGTGACATTAGATACATTTACATTACTTCAGAGTTTGTAAAAAACACAATTTTTTTCATTTTTGTCCTGCAAACAATAAAAATTAGTTATATTTATATGAATAACCGGATAAAAAAATGGATGAAAAATCATTAAAAAAGAAATATATTCGATGACAACCAAGAATTTCTAAATGGTTTGTTTTCAGACATGACAGAAACCACTGGATTTTGTGAATACATTATATTTATCTTATTTTATATATTTTTTTTTGTGGGACAAATCCATGTTTTTTTCAGAATGGACAGTGATCTAATGTCAAAATCAGAAAGTAATGAAAATTTCAAAACCAAACATTTTCACAATGAAGTCAATCAAGGAACATTTCTGAACAGCTAAGAGAAACTTTTATTGTCTCCTACCTTCTCCAGATCGAGATGTTCCAAGGTCCAGGTCATCTCTGGTGCCGCTCTGAGAGTCCAGGTATGTGGCAGGGACCCAGCCTTGTTCTTCAACTGTGCTCACAAACCACCAGCCTGCACAGAAGACGTTATTTCTTAGAGTCCGAGCTTGTTTTCAGACCCTGGACAGAAGCATTCTATGCGTAATGAATGATTGAATGAGAAGAAGATGTGCAAACATTTGGTTTTTGCTAATCTAATGGGAAGCAGTGTTTTGGTTTCAGTCGTCCTTACAAACAGGTTGTCCCTGGTGTTGTTTAGTTCCAGGCGATGTGTTTATGTAGTCTGACTACTTCCTGAGGATCATCTGGGATCAATTAGACCTCACAGTCTTGGTGGATTTGATAAGGGTTAGAAAGCACTGAACAGTGTCTGACATACGAACGATTTATGTTGAGGAATATGGCCAAAATAATATATTATTTAAAATATCCATGCATCTGAGCAGGCCTAGTTCTATAGATACAAAGAATAGGAAGCTGCTTAGGCATCCATTGCCACAAGGGGGCAACCAAGAGCGTAAAGTAGGTACAATAACAAATCTTTTCTTAAGAACATGAAGCAAAAGTAACTAAATACATTTTTTTTGGTTTAAATTGTGAATAATAAAAACAAAAAATAAAGAATAATCACACTTCAGAATAAACGGTAAGTGAATACTTTTTCAAAAGTTTATTATTGGTTAGGAAGCAAGTACCACACCACAATGAAACCTTGTTTTGATGTTCAGTACTGTGCAAACGTTTTAGTCAGGTGTAAAAATACTATAATGCTGTATTAAACTGTTTCTTTGTGCTTCTTCAAAGGAGCTAGAAAAAGACCTTCATGAAACCACCCATCTGGGAGAGGCCTTGTTGATGTAGTATAACTACCTTGTGTCTTGTTGCTGTACACAATCTGGTCATGACATGAAACTGTCTTTCTCAACCTCACTTTAGTAGAAGAGTTTGGCTTACTTTTCTTTGCCCACTTTTGCATAAATGGATAAAAATAAACAATCATTATTTATATTTCTGAAAGCTTTACAGCATATTTTCATGTTCTGAGGTAAAATTGAGGTACCCACGTTGCACGAGCACCAGGGCGTGAAGTTTGTTTCCAGGGCAACAGAGTATCACTGTTCAAAACAGTGATGTCATATAATCCAGCTCACAATGACATCATAGTGATACAGAAGCAATTGTTTTGACAGAGCGCAATAGCCAATGTTTTACGTCCACTCTGGCGTTTAATGACCTCAGAGGACTGAACACATGTGGAAAAATGCTTGTTCAAAAGTTTGCGGTCAAGAGAAAATTTCTTCTCCAAAAAGCAATTTGCTCTTTAATATAAAGCAAGGCGGCGTTAGCTGAATTAGAGAGGCAGCTGAGAGATTTATGAGCTATGTTACGCCACATGTTTCAGCATATTAGAATGATTTCTCACTGGTTTGTCACTTTTTATCATTTTGGTCTTGCAACAATCACCAGGGTCTGGGACATAACACACAATACTGTTGACCAGTGATCAATTCCTAACTTTTCATCACTCTAAATCTCACCAAATAAAGCCCAAATACTTTATCACATTTTATTTCTAGACGTGTTTCAATGCTCTCAGGGACCCTGGTGTTACAATGCATTTTTTAAACCATATTACAACAAAACCTTTAAAAAGTAAATCACAGTAAGATAAAGTGGATCCATTCACAGCTGTGGAGGGAGGAGTAAGATTACAAAGCCTGAGAGTGTATGGAAAACTAAACTAATCGTCTTTTTGAGGGTTTTTACTAACTTACTCTAATAAAATACTTTTAAAACGGTCTTTTGTGGCAATGTTCAATTTAATTTTTTAGAACATCGGGTTCAGAACACAACACACCTGAAATCGTACAAAAAACTCCAACTTCTGTTTTGTGCCAGAACTTTGAAAAACACAAGCCATATCACAGATCTTGTACTTCCAAGGGTTATCCCTTCTTTTCACCACTAGATCGCACCTATTTGGAGTCTGTAAAATGAAACTGAAAGACAATCTTGCATTTTCTCACATTTTTTCGTTTGTTTAAAACCGAAAATATCAAAGCTAATGACATTTTTGAAACCTACACAATATATTCCAAATCAAAATCAAACAATAGGTGGGTTCGTCATTCCTGTTTAAATTCAAAACTGCTGCTTGCAGATGCACCAGTAAGTGCAGAGACTTCTAAGAGTTTAATCGTTCCATAGCTGGAGAGACTTCCGTAAAGTTAAAATTCCTCCAAAACATTCATAGAGAAAATTTGAGATCCAATTAAGTCAAGCCAACCACGCTGACATCCCTGACACAGCAAATCCTTGAACAGACAAGTGGTCTGAGTTTGCTGGAAGAAGGGTTGGCCACCCTGCCTGACTTACCCTCTTTGAATGAGAAGCTGTCTCCCTGTTTGCCCACCCCATGTACTGCAAGCACAGAGGGCTAATTCAATCTATATTCAAAAAATTGCAATGTTGGTTTTAACATCACAACGATGCTTTTATTGGGATTGCCTGGTGAGTGGCTGTAGGTGTGCACCATCACAACATTCAGTGCAGCTTTTGAGGACAATTTCCAGCATTAAACCAAAAATGTATAGTACTGTCTTTCTTTAATATTACAGGAAAGATTTTACTCCTTCTGTTGCATGCTTTCTGATAAAATCAGTGCTTATATTTTGTGAAGTAATATTTAATAATTTAACAATCAGGACATACACCATAAATAGCAAGCATTAAACATGTTTCTGTGAACAAAAATCTACAGCGCTTTCTTTAAAATATACATCAAAGCAGAAAAGTGGACAAACTCTTCATTTTCTAAACCTTATTTTCTAAACTAATAAACTGTTTAATTTTGATATTAAAACTAATGTGTAGGTTTCAAAAAGTTATGACTGTTATTTTGATCATTTTGGTTTTAAACAAACATTACAAGAGTTATAACATATAAGCTATGCAAGCTTTTTCAAATTAAAATGTGAGAACATGCAGGATTGTCTTTCAGTTTCATTTTATAGAAACTAAATCAGTGCCAACTAGTGGTGAAAAGAAGGGATAACCCTTGGAAGTACAATACCTGTGATATGGCCTGTGTTTTTAAGGTTCTGCTACAAAAAAGCACAATGGAAGAAAAAGTGCTTGGTGTATATTATGATAGATAGATGTTTGCATACGGTAGAGGTTTGTCTGTTTTTATTTTAATCAATTTTAACAAAGTTTGACCTTCTCTTTGCATTTTTGGGAATTTGTGAATTTTTGATTTATTATAAGTGAAACTAAAAGTGTGATAAATGGGACTTTTGAGTTTTCAGATCTCAATGTTTAAAGTTGAGAAAAATTTAACCAGAAAAAATGTAAAAGTGTATGTTGTATCACAATACCTTTATTTTTAGCCCCGCCCACATCCATACAGAAATATTTGACAGCAGCAAATCTTCACACCAAATTACTGATGATCCAATTCACATTGGATTAAATGTAGAAGGACTTGGAGAGTTTTTTACCTTCCAAACTACTGACAGTCAATTTACGTCGAATTGAGATTCCTAAGGACCTTAGTAATTATACAAACCACCTGAGGTCTCTAGATAATATTACTCCAGTGTGAACAGCTTTGTGCACTGGCACCACTCACTCTCTCAACAGTTCATTTAAGCTTGAACTATAAATATTCAGAATTGTTGCAAATCATTGAAATGAAAGATTCTTCTCTCGGATTTAGAGTAGCCAGCTAAAAGAGCTAAAAATAGCTAATATTGATATTCTCTATAATTACACTATTTTATTTTGTGGGCGCCGTTAGTGGACCTCGAATAATAGAAAAAAGATGAGAAAATGCTACTTTTTTAAATACAGTGCTATTTTTTTGATGGTAAGTCGGTATAAAACACCCCACTCAAAGTCAGATAAGGGAAGGTGAGATACAGGTGGAATTCAGAGTCAAAAATCCAGAGCATTCTGTGAAAACACGGTTCTGCTGCAAAACAAACCAATAAATCTTACCCAGCATATCAGCTTCTGAGAAATGTTTGCATATGTGTGCCATGGATGCCTGACACACATGGTACGAAGTAGGTCATGTGAGGTTTTGTACACAGTATGTATGCACATGTTCAGATAAGGTTTCAATGTTAGAAAGATAGTCCATCCAAACTCTTATTTTATGCTATTTCAGCTTCTTTATGGAATTAAACGCAAAAATTAAACATAAAATAGCCATGAACGTCTGCAGTATGGAATAAAACAAACAGAGAAACACAAAAAGAATAATAACTTTCAGAAAACTGTTTTGCAAGACCAACAATGACGTTTCTTTGAGTTGTATTTGAGGTTTGTGGTTCAAGATAAAAAATTGTTAATCCAGAACAGCAAAACTAGATGTTACACATTTCCATTCAGCTTTTCTGTTGGAGAAGTTTGAAAAACACAAGCCACCTCACAGGTCTTTTACTTCCAAGTCCTTTCTTGCCACCACTAGATGGCACTTGTGGCACTGAACTGGTAAAGAGTGGTTTTCGTCCATGCTTGCAGGCTTTCTTTAACAATTAACAAGCAAAGAGGAAACTGTTTTGTTAAAAATGACAATAACAGTTCAAAAGTTTACATGTTTTAATTGATCTGGATTGTTTGGCCTGGTTGAACACTGCAACTCTGATTTATTTTGAGTCAAGTTGTGTTTTAGATGTTTATGCTAAATTAATGAGAATTAAAATGAAAGATCAGAACTTTAAAGAAGACAAATGGGAGAGTGAGAGAGCGAAAGAGAGAGAGAGAGAGAGAGAGAGAGCGCAGATGTTTGGCCCAAACTTCAAAGTTGAAGCTTTCACCACACATTCTCTCCATCTAAACCAGTTAAAAGAGGAAAGAAAAGGCAGACAGACAAAAATACTCATACCACTCAATGTAAAATTTAGCAAACAGATGTTTATAGAAAGGCAAACTAACTACATCCTGAAACAAATTGTCAAGTTCGTCCACTGTAGCTTTTATATTTACAGTCATTTTAATTGGTTTCCCAACCATTTATCTAATAATATTCCATGCCTTAGTAAAGATTAAAAGCAAATATTGAAAAATAAATCCAAAATATTCCATTTGCCAGTTTCTTTGAAAAAAAAAATAGTACCATTGTGGTGACGCATACCTTTATTAATTTTTGTTGACGTGAATTTGGAAGAGCAAAGAGAACAGCTGTCCAACTCATTTTAACCACCAAAGATCTCTCAATAAAACTGCCTACAATAATATGTCTGACTCTAATCTACCAGAGCTCAAGCTGAAATAACTGGAAGGATATTTCAGCTGACGCTCACCCGAAATCCAGCACGGCCAAGAGTCTGGCCTACATTCGGTCACACTCCACTTCTTTCCTCAAAAGCTTGAAGTATCAGGTTTTGGGCTCCAGACCAAAGTGGGTTTGTGTAATCTGACAAAGCCAAGGCGATGGAGTCCGGGGTAAATTTGGTTTGAACTTCAAAGGCTGATGATGTCGTCGGCTCAAGCACACAGATCTAAGCTCACTCTTGCGGTTTGTGTTTCAAGGGCTCCAGTGGTTGTGATTTGTTCAGGAACAGCTGGGCTTAGGTCAGCATCAACATATTATTGCTTTCCAGGATTTGTTTTCCAGGATTGGTTCATAGAATTTTTTGTTTTTGGGAATACTGCATGCTTTGGGTTAGACTCATAGTCAAAGAAGGAATATAATAGCATAAAGTATATAATAACATAAAGGGGCCAAGAATTAACACAGATTTCCTTTGCTCCAATCAGACGTGTTTAAACATCTCACTTCCATTTCCAAAGATCATACTTCAATAAAAATATCTAGTCAATCAAATGGACAGCTGCTTTATGGCAAAAATCATTATGAAATCACATTATTTAAGCCTTGGAAGTCCAGGGGATTTGTGATCATTTTTACTGCTTTAAAATTTGCTCTAATAAATATCTTTAAAACGGTTTTTGTGGCCATGCTTGTTTCATTTTTTAGTTCAACCCCCAGCTTCTATTTTTTTTAAGTTACATTGCACAATAATTCCACAACAATTCTTAAATTATACAAAAAAAAATAAAATTTGAGAGTATACATTTTTGCCATTTTTTCAGTTCAATTCACGAATGAAAAGATTTTATATGATTTTTATAACAAAAATCAAAAGTGTTGAAACAAAATAAAAATTAATAAAACCCCCAAAACAAGGTCAAGGTATTGTAAAAATTGTATAAAAACTGACTTTTTATGCCATTGTGTTTTTTTCTGCCAGAACTATGAAAAATACAAGCCATATCACAGATCTTTAACTTCCAAAGGTTATCTCTTCTTTTTACCTCTAGATGGCACTGATGGAACTGATTTGGAGTCTGTGAAATTAAACTGAAAGACGAGTATGCATTTTCTCACATATGAATTAGAATTGCCTCAGTGAAAAAAGGTATAACCCTTGGAACCCTTGGGCTTGTGTCAAAGTTCTGCCACAAAAAAGCACAATGGCACAAAATGTAAATGCAAAAAACAGTATTTAAGGTGTTGGAAAGGTCTGCCTGCTTTTTATACATTTTTTTTTTATTTTTTGACCTCATCTTTGCTTTTTTTGGAGAATTGTATTTTTGTACAATTTTAGGTTTTGGGGTTGTGGTAAAAAAAATGTATATACCGCAATGGCATAAAAAAACTGTTAAAGGTCATTTATTAGAGCAAATTTTAAAGTAGTAAAAATGCTCAAAAAGGCGTCTGGCTTCCACAGGGTTAAGTTGTAAAGGCTACACATAGATTGATTTCCTATTAGAGAGACAAATTGAAATTATTGATCAACCAATTTTCTAAATGGTAAACCTTGATTGCCCTTTGTGCTCCCGATCAACATTATCTCCATGACCTCAGTCATTTACACAGCAGAGACCACTAAGATCTTTACTGCACTTCTAAAACCTAAAGTGCTCTCTGTGCTCCATGCAAATACAGAAGTCTAAAACCTTTGGTCCAGGACTTTAATGGGAGCAAGGCCAAAGTAAACCATGCAGGCCAGAGCATGAGGAGCTCTCTGTTGACTGAGTTTCATTGAGTGGGGGTGTAAGGGCTGAATGAATGCACCCAGAGGGATGAAAACACCATATGATGGGAGGAAACGCAGTAAAATTGATGGCACAGGACAATTTGAACACAGCCTTGTTCATTGTAGAGTAATAAAAATGCTTTTGAATGCTTTCCAAATCTGAAGTCTGTTTGTCCGTTTCAAGAAGGCACCATGCAAAATTTAAAAAATTGAATACTTTTTTCAACTACAATTTGTTTAAATTATTTTATTACTTGAAATGTAAATTTGTTTGGCAAGTAAGACCCCCAACCATCCACCATTTTTTTAAAGTAGTGGATTCATTCAGTTTGGGTGAAAAGGAGTTGCCAATTTCTTTTTAGCACCCACTAGGGGTGTAACAATAAATTGTTGAACAATATATCACAATATAGAATTATTTTAGTTAAATAATTAGAGTTATGGGGAGACACTGAACGGATATTTCTAGTCACTTCTGAAACTTCTTTAGCTTGTCTTTTTGTTTTTGTAAAATTTTCAGGGAGACAACTGTCCTTTACTCACTTTTTAAATGAAAAAGGATACAAAATATCCTTCTCCATCCCCTACAGTAAAAAAGATGACTTACTATCATTGGATTTAATATTTTTGCGAACGATGGTTCGTTGTTTAAGTAGTTTCAGTAGTAATGAAAAAATAATGATGCCTATCATATCGTAGACATAATATCGAGGTATGTATTGTATCGAGAGCAAAGTGTATTGTTAACTCTCTAGGCTTTTTATAAATTTTGAGGTTAAATTACAGACACATTCATGTGGAATTCTAATTATCATAAGCATGCAAATATATGAGGCAGCAAACTATATAATGTTTCGGCTAATTATCTCAAAAACATGCTACTGACAAGATATTGAATGGTAACAATGCTTGACTTTTTGGTAATTCGTGATAAAACAAGCTACTTGGTGTCACCAATGTATTTATTCTAGAAATTTTAAACATTTTTTAATCATTCCAATGTTCTTCAAGCTAGACTTACTCAAAGAAATTACAATATTCTCTACATTTTACAATTTAATGTGTATTTTGTTGAATTATTAGAAACTGAAGTAATCCTAATAGTTATAACTTTGTAGATTTACTCCAAGCTTATTTTATTGTTTGAATGTATTCTCTTAATATTACAAATCCTCAGCCACATTCTTCAAAAGTTTTGAGAGGGTTAAGTACAATCTGAGTGAGCTATTGCTTTAATGAGAAAGATTCACGAGAGGCTGTGGAAGTCATCGAGATTGAAGCGCTTGGCTTCCTCAGACACTATTAAACTCCAGCTGTTTTACTGCGCAGGCAAAGCTCAACAACTCGACTTGGGTTGATAAGGATGTGCAACACTGAGCCAAAAACGGCACAGGCAGAATCTCAGAAGCATCCATTGAAAAATATTAGCTCAACGTCTCTCAAGCTTTTGGCCCTTATCAGTCATTTTCAATCACATTCATATGATTCAGTAGGTCCCTACTCCACCTACTGGCAAAGACGTAGTCCTGTTTTCTGTAACACCACTAGAGGCACTGTTCTGTTACTGGAAAACGTTATTTTTGCATATTTTTGCATAGTCAAGTTTTTAAATCTTATGCTTTGAGTTGACAAACGTAGATGCACACCTCCCAAATATTAACAGGAAAGTTTTTCGTGCTTGAAATAGAGTTGTTGTTTTTGTTCTATTGATAAACATCAATTTCAACAATTAAAGGATGGAAGTGGAAGCCTTTGTCATGTTATTGTTTCCTCTACAATGGCCGTTGACTTCCGACATCTTGAAACCATTTTGTTTGAGTTCTCCATAGAAAAGAAACCCACTGTTTCTTTAAATTCCTCTGTATCTTTATCCAACTCCTGGAGGGACCTGTCCGTCCTTAGTTGACTCCAGAATTCCTCCGATGTTCAAAGCAGTTATTGAAATTGAAGATGAGCCGGAGCAGCTTGATATCATCATATTACAGAGCAGAATTCTATTTTGTGTTTTGATATTACATGACTACCCTGGATGGAGCACCATTTGTTTTACAATTGGATTTCTTTCAAGTTCATTTTTCATTTACTGTTGCTCAAATTGGGTTTATAGGAAGCGATTGCCAGCAGTAAAACTTCTGGTTTCTCTCTAGGTCACGGGAAGGAAATGATGGAACAATCCTCTTGTCCTCAGTTTCATTATGGGCTAATGGATCCTGCAGTGCCTCAGACACTTGACGGAGGTTACAATGTCAAAAAGCTTAGACCAACTCCAGCTTGGTGCACGTCTGTAATATGGATATCCCACAATGCAAGATATTGACTAGCATGTTATTATGTATAGTTTTGCTGCCACATATTTGCCTGTTTATGATATTTAACCTCAAAATAATCCCCATTATAAAAGCCTAGGGGGGGGGGGTAACAGTACACTCTGCTCTCGATGCGATATATACCTCGATATTATGTCTACGATACACATTTTTTAAACAAACTATTGAAACTATTTATGGAATTAACTATCATTGGAAAAAATTTAATTTAAAGTTTTGAGACCACAAAGCTAAAAAGGTTTGTGTGAGAGCGTTTGATACCATCCATCCACTAGGGGGCAGTGTTAATAATTGCATTAAGTAGCAATTTTTTTAACCTTTTTCGTTTAAAATGTGAGTAAAGGATAATTGTTTCCTAGTATTTTTTTTGATAACGCAAGAAAACAAGCTAAAGAAGTTTCAGAAGTGACTAGAATCACAAACACACCAAGAAGAAAATACATTTCAGCTCCTATAGACAATATTTCTGAGTAACTCCAAGATGCACAAAAAAATTTTGTATTGAGATTTATTCTGCCTCGATATATTGTTACATCCTTATAAAAGCCCATTATGAAATGCTATAAAGTAGTGCTTGTGTATCTCTTTAAAGGCATTTTTTCCTTCTGCTAGCTCTGCTTCTGTTTATAATTGCTAACCTTATAGAGTTGAGCCAGCATGCCAGTAAACAAAGCAATCAATTTTGAAACTCTGCGCCGCAAGGTTACAGTTTCATTCGTTTGCACAACGATTACACATTTACATTTGAGAAAACAGAACCCTAAAGCAAAACATCCCTCAAGATTCTCTTTCTCACTGTGTTGTTGTAGGTGTAAATTATCATAATGACCTGACCCTGATCCATTAGCATTTGTTTCAACCTTTAAGATTTCCATGCCTATCTCATTGACATTCCTCATCAATCTGGCCTCCATCCCAGAAATCTAGAGGGTGGGGGTCAATCCAACTAAACAGGTCATGTGATACCTCCAGGTTGAGTTGCGGGCCAGACTGTAGATTTACAGGGTGAAGCGGATGTCTGAGGAGGGAATCAGGTGGTTTTAAGGACAAAGGCTGTGGGAGGGGTTACAGATCAATGAAGAACGGATGGGACGAGAGAGCAATTCTGTTTGCAGGCGATTCTGTATGTTGGAGTATTTTGTTTACACCAAAGTGCTAGCCTTTTAGCCACAGACGGTTGTGAAAACCTCTTTATCTGATTCATTAACCCATCACTAAGCCACACCCTTCATCACAGTTGAGCAACCATGGCCAGTTATGTCTCTTATAAAGATTTCTGGAACAGAATTCTATAAGCTGATCGTCAATTCTTTATTTATTTTGGTGAAGCAATATGTATAAGGAGCTTGCATGGGGTTTCTGATGGATTTATATAAACAACTGAATATTGAAAAGATCATCAAAGATATCTACATTTGTTCAGAGGTAAGTCATACCAGCCTGTTTTAATGAGAAAAAGTTATACGCGGTAAAAAAAAAAAGTGGCAGCAGTTCAATTGTTTAAGCAAACGCTAATGCTAACATTAGCCAAAGGTAATAGATTTTAAGTTTGATAAATATACAATGTCTGGGTTTATACCCATTTATCCAAGTCTGTTCTAAGAAGACAGTTCTTTTTTTTTTTTTTTACCTTGTCCTGTCCTGCTCAAAAGCCATCACATGGGATAGTGTATGCTTTGCTGAGTTGGACAGTTTTGCTTTCTCCAGAGGAGTAAAACACCTGGTGTGGTGTTTTCTCCTCTGGATTGAAAAATTGAATGTATTTATTAAATATTTATTAGTTGTGGTTCCCGCGAGTCAGTTTATAATAGTTGTGTCAGGACAAGACGGTGCCGAACTGAAAGGGGGAGTGGATAAAGGATTGGGGAAGGGTGAAGGTACACGAGTGAAAATGAAAGAAAGGAAGAGGAAAAGAGGAAGAAAGGAAAAAAATAATAATAATAATAATAATTTAGAAGAGAAAAAAAAATTGCAAATGAATAAAAAATAAAATAAATAAGCAGACAGTTCTAAGCAATGGATTGTGTGCCTGCACTACAAGAATAGTGTTGATCCTGGATATCAACAGTGATTGTCACTGAGATTCATTGAAGGTAAAAGCTGGACGTGAAATTATTCTTAATTAAAACCACAGGTAATTTTCTCAATATCACACAAATTAGGACGTTCTTTTTATCTTGCATATAGTAATGAAATGATAACAATTAACATTAAAGGTTTTCGCCCGTTTCAGTTCAACGTGTCATACTTTCATGCAATATAGCAAAGTGAATTAACAAATGAAATAAAATATTTGTGATGTATAATACGGTGACCCATTAGTGCACAGCACAATGCAAATAAACTTTGCACACACAAAACTGTTAGTTAAAAACGGCAGCACCGATCCCCACGATGGCCCATTAGTCCAACAGACAAAACAAAATAAAAAAATAAATAAAATGGAACTGGGGACGCCATATTAGTTTAATGTTTCAGAATCACTTTTGTTTCAGACACTCCGGTAGGAAGAAACCTGGACGTAGAAGTGAACCACCATGGCATTGATAAACCTGGAAATGCTACCAAGATTTTTAATCATCTATGTAAAAAAAGAGAGCTAAAATAATAAAAAAATGGTTTTATTGAAGGCTACAGCTCCAGTATATAAAGTATTGTTAGATATATTACATTATTGGTCGGATAATGATGCATTCCTACAGCTTCGAGCTAGAAACTAGGAACTTTAGCACTTGCGCAGTCCAGTAGTGTCCACAATCAAAGTTTTCAGATGTCTTCTTCTCCGGCCAAAAGCTCTAGCCTGTAAACAAGCTCACTAGCGCCCCCAGTTCCACTATATACAGGCCAGTCAAAAACGCTACTGCAAATTAAACTGTAAATGTAAATATTTTATGTTTTATTGTATTTTTGATTCAAATTTGCACACAAAGCTGCTTTGTGTTGTGTTGTACACTAATGGCCACCGTAGTACAAGGCAATAGCAGTCAACAAAACCAAGAAACATTGACCTGCTTTTCATTGAACTTTAAAACCAAATTGTCACTGTCAAGTATAAATTGTTACTTTTTGCCCAAATTTAGTCCGTTGCGTGCTTTGCACTCATGACCACTTCTTTAGTCGTTAGAGTTGGCTGGAGGGTGGAGCTTAGGTCTTGAGTAATGGATGACAAATCGGAAGAAAAACCTCCATTGTTTATGGACCCAGCAGGGTGGGGCAAACACTGTGATTTGGTGTGTGTCATCAGCCAATGACTGGCTATGATTACTGTTCAGATCGCTCATCACATGACCATGATGGTGACAAGGAACTGGTGGAGTAAGTAAGCTGACATTTTATTCATTTAATGCTGAGAATTAGTTGTTTATTTCTCAAATCATTTGAATTTTGTTCAATAATATAATAATAACTCTTTAATAATAATTCTATAAACTCCCAAATGTCAATATGTGATTTTCACTAAGGAGATGTACCACCAATGAAATATTTGACATTCTTGAGATACCAAATGGATTACGGTTGGAAAGATGTTTACATTCTCTTCTCTCCTGCTTTTCAAACCCATCATTCAACTGGTTGAGCTACATTTCGTCGATATTGGTAAAGAGCTCTACAACACTGGAGTGTTTTAGTTGCCAACACAATGCAGCATCCTATGAAGGTTGGTAATTGAAGTACACCCCTTTAAATCCTCAAATTGGGGGTAAAAATGATAAAAATGTGCATCATACTCAATATGATAAAAATGTGCATCATACTCAATTTATTCTCTCAAAGGATCAAGTCCAAACAGATAATTTGGCATTGTAGAAACTTGTGACACTCACCACTTTCGCTCTTCTCAATAACATCCACTGTCTCGCCAGCCTTCAGGCTGATCTCTGAGTTCTCCTGCCGCTCATAGTTGGCCACCACCACATACTGCTCCAACACCATGGGTTCACTGCTGTCCAGTCCTGCCAGCGAGGGGAAGAAACAAGCTGTCAGCCACCTTCCCGCATTGCCTCCACTCCCCCCTCCGCCTCTGCTCTGCCAGCGACCACCGGTTCGAGACCTGTACACCGCCATCCGCTCTCCACAGCCTAGTGCTCAAACACAAACTCCTGCTGACTGGGCATGCTCCACAGAGACCGGCCATTTAGACGAGCCTTGGCCCTTGCTGGACGTGCATTTGAATGGGGGAAGGAGTATTTGGATGAAGCAAATTGAGGTTAAATTCCTTTAGGGACTTGAGGGATCCTGGCGCTGCCGTGCCGCCATTATAAGGAGAAGGACTTCAGGAGGAAGCAGGGAGGAAGGGAAAAGAGAGATGTTTACTGTAGGGGACGTGACTCAAGAGTGGAAGGATAGAAAGTTTTTCTTCAACAGCCGAGCAAGTACTGGCCTCCCTTCCTCTTGTCTGCCCTCCCTTTCTCATTTTTCACTCAAATCTCTGCCTCTCTCTCTCTCTCTCTCATTTAGTCCCACCTCCCATCTGGCTGAAATGGAGAGAGAGCAGCAATTGGGGAAGACTGCTCTACAACCCTTAAATAGAAACATACGAGTGGGCCGTGTTTATGTGAAAGCACTTGGGCTGGGGTTAAGGCATGCTGTCTCTCTATATCCCTCTTTCTTTCGTAATCCAAATTATTGAATCGAGAGGACAGGCAGAAATCCGGACATGTAAACACCCCAAACATGGGACTGCAAAAAGCCCTCTTCAGACTGGCAAGGTGGTAGAGAAGGTTTAAAGAAACATCAATGTGAAAGAGACTTGATTGTGCTTGTATACAGAAGGGGTGATGGAAAGATTAATAGGCTTGTTCTGATGAGCTCCTCCCGAAACTTGTTATATAAACTCCATTAACTCTTCTTGGATATGCTTGGAAATATGCTTATACGAACCAGTCTAATAGAGCACGCATATATGGCAAGTTTAGAGGACGCTCATTGACATAGAACACTGTTTAATTTGTGGTCATATTAAAGGTGTGTACTGTACATTGAATTAATTTTAATTTCATACATTGTGGATTACATATAAAATGCTCATTTTTTTCTGCTACAAATATTCCCTTTGCAATATTACCTTTGGAAATATATTCCATTACCGTCCAACTTGTCTGCAGCTCAGTGGCAGATTAGAAAAACAAAGTTAATGTCCTCAAAAACCATCTTAATGTACAATTGTTTGAATGTGATGACATATTAAAGATTAGATCAAAATTATTCTCCAAAATATATATATTTTTAAATTATGTTGAGGGTGTGCAATGTTCATGGTGAGAAATTCCCCTCTTGGGTCACGGCTCTGCAATCATCAGCATCTATCTCTGAAAACGGAGGGCATATTTTCGTGAAATGTTTATTTGCTGGTCGTGTCGTACAACTTCCCAGGGGAGCAGAGTGAGGAGGCCACAAGCTTTCGTGCCATCTACTTCATTTCCACGCTGAACATTTCCCTCTAGCCATCAACACCTTTTCTAAATATTTAAACATTTCCAAGCTCCAAATAAACCTGTAAGAAATTAGCTCTTCAAAAGTGAAAGTTCCAAAAAGTCTCCACACATATCTGTGCTAAAGTGTATATTTTTAAAAACAAATGTATGGGAAACAAAACGAAAAAAATGAGAATTAATCATTTTCAATGAATTATTATATCAACTTGACTCTCTGTACATTTTTAAAAAGGCTTGTATTTTTAAGAGCTCTCTTTAGTCATCAACTGCCACCCAAAAAAGGACAAAAATGTGAAACTATTGCATGTTCAGAAAAAAAAAATATCTACATCATGTCATTGTATGTCCAGTTGTAAACAATCCCATTCCCAAAACCTAGGTAAGTCCTAGCAGGTCCTGAAATCTGAGTCTTATGAACATATCAACATGTACCTTCACCAAAGACTTTGTTTTCTTCACTTCGTGTTCACTAAATATCCTTAAAATCCTTTATATAATACAAATTTTAAGAATTTTATATAATGAGTTCCACCAATGCTTGTGAAATATGCTTGTGATGCTAGACCTGTGAATTCCTTGTTTATGAATGTATTATTATTATTATGAAAATATGTTCTACATGTATTGGATGCTTTAAAGCCGTAGCTTAAACTCAAATCTCGCTTTACAAATATACTTTGTTTATTTTAACGGATTGAACCAACAGAACACCAGGCTCTTATGCCATTCAGAATGAATCAATAACATGAATTCAATCAATATTTTTACCCGGAAACAAAGCTGTTTAGGAAATGTTAGGAAATTAGCAGATTGAAGAGTAAACCAGAATCGACATGCAAGATTAATATCTACCTGAGGCCTCAGACTTGGTGGGACTTTCCTGAAGACCATACATCCAAACTGAGTGCAGCCAAAAAGAGAAGATAGAGGAGAAAAGTAGAGACTTTAGTCAGAACAGAGAAAAAGACTCAAGCAGTTGAAGCCCCATGCGGTGGGATAGGCCCCTTCATACAGCTTTGACACAAAATTAGCTTAGTATTATATATTTAAATGTTTGCAAATATGCCAGACATTCCAAGCCGTTACTTTGACATGAAACTACAGACTCATTTACCTGAAACTAAAGGCCGAAATTCTGCTCTGGAGGGTCCTTGCCAAAATTTGTTTTGACAAAAGACAATTTTGTAGAAATAAACCATTGTTTACATTAAAGATGGATAATTTATTCCAATGTATAAGACCTCATCATTCAAATCTGACCATTTTGGCCGTTGTAATTTTGGCCAATTGCTCAGTATTGGGAACAAATGAACTAAAAACACAGATCCAAGAACAAACCAGACTCTATTTATGCTAATATCCTGTATTCAGGCTAGGTTCCTTCAAAAAGGTGTCCTTTTACCAATTAACAATGAACCTACTCACCGCTGGAACATTTCTTCCCTTGCTTTTTCACCCCACAGGACAAACCTAACCCAACATTCCTCCACCCATTGGCTCTATTTAACACCTCCATCTCCTCAGTGCTTTTTTACATTAATTTCCTCAAACATTCTGAGCTGGAAGCTAACACAACAAACAAAACTGACTGTGTTCAATCCCTACAGTGACCTTTCATGGAAAGTTTCCCACCAAAACCCTTGTAATATTTCCTCTTGACAGAAAGGATAGCAAACCATTTTAATAGCTGTACCAATTATCAAGTTTATTTGCTGTCCTTTAAGTAGATTTGACTTTGGACGATAACTAAAATAAATTAAATTAATACGACTTTTAACTCTCTTCTGACAGTTTGATGACATACATTGATTAAAAGCTGTATATTAGACTTCAGATCTAACGAAAACATACATTCCAGCTCAGGGAGGACTCTGAGGTCAGCACCACACGGTTCTTCGCTTCAAAAAACTTCATTGAGCCTTAATTAAACAGACTCAGGTTTCTTGGAGGTCAAATCATGACCAAACGCTCCACAGATCGGTCCCCTCATGCATCACAGCGATATTAACGTTTCACCTCTGTGACCTTCCTTGATACTGAAACACTCACTATAGCACACATGCTCCATCTCTCACACCCCCGTCCAGGATAACACACATACAGGTCACTATCTCAGTCCGGACACTGTACAGAGATCCAGTGTTTTGTATCATTTTGCAGACTGATCAGCCAAACCTTTCAAGATGTTAAGCAACATGAGACACACAGTAACCCTGATATCTATTTGATGTTCTAGTCAAAGGGGTCATAAACTGGATTATATGGATATGGTGATTTTGAACATGTATGGCTTCCTAAACCTATGCACTTGCGATATGTAAACATTAAGAGAAAGTGAAAAATGCACATTTTGCATAATTTAAAAGAAAAATAAGGAAGTGTTGAAAACTTTTGAAAGTAACTTTGAAAGAGGTCACATTTTATGGTGGATCTTTGTTCATTTTGGAATTACAGTGTGGCCTGTTGTTTTTTCTTCAATAGTCAGCCTTTCAGCCACATCAGAACATAGGTTAATCAAATGCCTAGAAAGTTTGTGCTTAATTTTGTAATGGATTAAGTGGTCTGTGAGGTTTATGTTTTGAGATACGAGAGAGAGAGAGAGAGAGAGAGAGAGAGAGAGAGCGTGCCACTTTTTTAGTTTTGTGTGAAAGAATCAAAGTGATGACGAAGCTGCTTATAGGGTTCCTTTTTCCTTAAAATGCATCCGCTCTTCACAATATTGGGAGCAGATCCTGACAGAAACATGGTGGTCCAATTGCATTTCGCTGATTTTCCTGCACTCTGATGTATCCTCTCCTATATTGAAATAATGATACAGTGCAAATGCATATTTTAATTGCAGGTAATTGTAATAGGGTAAGCACATCTGTTTTCTAGTTCATGATCATTATTACATTAATTGCTCTCTGTGATATCTATATTGCCAATCTATATAAGTTAGGGGTGTAACGGTACGCTAAAATCGTATTCGGTTCAGTACAGTGTCTTGGAGAGCTCGGTTCGGTTCATTCGGTTCGGTACAAAACAATAAGAACTTACATAATCTTTATTTTGAAAAGCTGCCAATACACAATAGAATTCTTGCATAAAATAAATAAAAGTGACACATTTGGGTGATATTTTAAATAAATTGCACTCTTTATAAAGAAATACACATTTTTAAAATAAAAAATTAAATACTGCAACTAGTTAGGACCTGAAAACTTTTAACACTAGCAACAGCTTCAGCTTGTATATCAACAAAACTAACTATTCAAGTTTTAAGTTTTTGGCTAAAAAGATGAACCTATCCACATTTTCTGAAGAGAGCACAGATCTGGTTGCAGTGACAATATCTCCAGCAGTAGAAAATGTTAGATGTGTTGCCTGCCCGATCTCCGTGGAACAATGTCGGCATAAAACTTTAAATTTATCCACTCGTCTATCCCCGTTATGTATTTTAACAGAGAAGCCAACGTGTTCCCAAACAGGAGACCGTAGTGAGGTGGGAGGGTCTTCAAACTCTGGCTTCTCTTTCGCTGTTGCCATTTCTCACAGCTACTCGTGCAGCTCTATTGTGCGTCACTCAATAGCGTCCGTGCGGAAACTTGCCTAGGAACAATGTTCCGCGGCGCTTAATATCGCCCTAATAATAAATGTATATTATTTAATTAAAAAAAAATACACCTAAACGGTACGCAAATGTACCGAACCGAACAGGCCGCACCGAAACGGTTCAATACATCCCCGTGAATCGTTACACTCCTAATATAAATATAAAGAACATATAAAGTTGGGGTTAGGTTGAGGAGTCTTTTGGCACCTCTGGTTCATATTTTGCTACTAATGTGAGAACCAGCAAAATATCTGAAGGCCTAGTGCTTACTTTTCATGATAATTAAAGTAAGAGTCACTAAAGCAGAACACACACAAGGTTGATGGTTTTAGAACTGAACGAACCTCTGTTTGCTTTCTCTTTCTGTAATGTATGTCTCTCTCTTGACCCATAACACTCGACCTCCCACTATTACAGGAAATCAACACCTCTTTCTTTCTTCCTTTTCTGTGAAAGAAAGTGTTATATACACAAACATTATATAAACATTTGAAAGCGGATGTATGGACTGGATGTATTTGCTAAATTTGTTTATAATTAAACATCGAATAAAACTGCCATCTTCGACCTATCTTGAGATATTTGATTGAAAAAAAGATATTTTTCGGTTGATTTGAAGACAACATGTAGAGCATGAAATCAAGAGAAGCTCAGCGGAGTAAATCAAGGCATGTGTAGGGCAGTGGTGTTTGAAAGAGAGCTCTCAAGAGACAGAGAAGATCTTCAAACAGCTGAACGCATGCTGTGATTCACCTCTGTTTTTGAAGCTGTTTCAGTTTGGAGAGATTTCATTATTCTTCCAAATATGTTATTAGTGTAATGTTTTATCTATTTTTATAGGTAACTTAAATCGCAAAATTGACAGCCAAACGTTCATTTATGATTTCTTTCATAAGTAAATGTTCTCTTTTTATTAAAATGATCTGATTAACATTTCTAACTTCCATTTAAGTCCTAGTAAGGATCACAGGGATCTTCTGGTGCAGTCTATGGGATGGTTAATATTTTGACTATTCATTATTAATATATACTTTGCTTACATATATAATATATTTTTATACACGGTTTAACAAACAGTTTAAATACTTTTTTTCCAAAGTCTGGGATTTATAGCAACTAAAACACAATTGGAACATTCTGAAAGTCCTGAAAATTCTAAAAGTCCTCCATCTGTCTACCAGACCCCTCTCCCTGTTCCTCCACACACCCCCAAACTCTGAGAAAACAACATAAATAGCAGGACGTCCCACTGCCATGTCCAGCAGAAGCTCCTGCAGATGCTCAACTACAGATAAACCATTCAACTGAGGAAAAGCACACGGTCAACAATAAACCACTTTTAATTTGATGCATGTAGATGTTTCAGGCATTGATCAGCTGCAGTAACATCGATAGTAGAAACAAGTTCCGAATACATCCTGTCCTTTATCCCAGTGTTGTGCTGTTCAGAGGAGATTTGGGCCAAATTCTGTTTTTGCTCCCTTAATATGCAGGAAGCCAGATTTACATGCTTCTTATGCATTTGTCAACGTAGACAACTGGTGACCTGATACTGACCACATTTCTTTGAAGATTTAGCTATTGCTATGACGAGCAGCCATAATAAACAACACCACAAACCAGCTTATTCGGTATGTAGAATTTCTACATGGATGAAGGACCATCACCTCCATCTCAACATGGCAAAGACTTAACTGATGGTTATCCCTGCAAACTCCACTGTCCAGCATGACTTCACCATACAACTAGTGTCGTCAACTATCTCTCCATCCACCTCTGTTCGTAGCCTTGGAGTGATCTTCGATGAGGAACTGACATTCAAGGAACACATTGCTAAAACTGCTCGATCTTGCAGATTCGCCCTGTTCAACATCAGAAAGATCAGACATCTCCTTACAGAACATTCTACCCAACTTCTGGTCCAAGCAATGGTCATATCAAGACTCGACTACTGCAATGCTCTTCTCGCTGGACTTCCTACATGTGCGGTCAGACCCTTTCAGATGATCCAGAACTCGGCAGCTCAACTGATCTTCAAGGAACCAAGAAAAGCACACGTCACACCTCTCCTCATCTCTCTCCACTGGCTTCCCATTGAGGCTCGAATCAAGTTCAAATCATTGACGCTGACATACAGGACAGTCACAGGCTCCGCTCCTTCATACCTTCACAATCTCCTCCAGACGCCTCCGATCAGAAAATGAACAGCGTCTGGTGGTCCCATTTCAAAGCGGCAAAAAATCTCTCACCAGGACCTTCTCCTTCACAGTTCCTGGCCGGTGGAATTCCACTGCCGTCCCATTACGGAAAGCTGAATCTCTTTACACCTTCAAAAAGCAACTAAAAACTCTACTCTTTTGAGAGCACTTACTAACTTACTAAAAAAAAACCCTCTGAAGCACTGATTTGAATTCATTTTCTGTACTAGCTTGAAAGTGTATGTCTTCTGATCAATCCACTTTGTACCAAACTGCTTGATGTTTACTCCCAATGTAAGTCGCTTTGGATAAAAGCGTCTGCTAAATACATAATTGTAATGTAAAATAGAAATACAACTTTTCTGGTGATTGGCTGCAATAAAAGCTATTTTCCAAATAATGAGATATTCTCTAATGTCACAATGTTTGGTACCAAAATGCAAAAACTATCAACATACCAACAAATACCTGCGTTGTGTCTGCTTTTTATTAAAGTTTGACAAACAGCAGCTTTATTTACAGCAAAAACGCCATAAATCCATTCAACATTTGGTAACAACATGCAAAAACTACCAACATAAGCTGCACTTTTGTTCTTTATTGATAGTCCTGTCAATGTTGTTTTGTTGTTTGTGTCTTTTCTTTTTATCAAAGTTTGACAAATGCCAGCTTTTTTTAGAGCAAAAATGCCATAAATCCATTCAAAGTATGGTACCAAAACTTTTGTTTTTGCTATCTATTGCACATTATATCGAGTAAAACAAACGTGCAGTCACATATACGTGACTCAGCCTCATTCTCATCTATATGACAGTTTGAAACAGAAAAAAACTTTATAAAAAATGTATATCAATGGTTTTCCATACATTTTGTCTTGTGAAAAGTTTATAGAAATGTATAGATTTACAGCGTTTTGTAACCAAACAATATATATTTGATACATTTTCCATTTTACAGAGTTTGCTAGATTCCAATTACTCTAAACCCCATAACAATGATTAGTAATAAACTAAAACTAAAACATTGTGGTGCAGCTCTCAAAACCTCCCTCTAAATGACTGATCCTGGCTCAGTTCTGCTAATCTGGACAGGTGGTTTGTGTCTTCAGACTGGCAGGAAAACAGTTCAGGCAAATAAGCCTTATTTGGGGCTTAAGTGTCCTAAACCCATCTGCTTCTCAAGACGCACTGGTCCTGAGGAAAACAGACCAGACTGAGCTCCTTAAAGAGTTTTGAAAGTCTTTAGAATCGTAAGGCAATCTTCCATTTATCCATCCATCTTCTATACTATCTCATGAAAGTTGCAGGTTTAAGGGGGTCTTCTGATGCCTGCTACAGAGTGGAGTGGCCACCAGTCCATTACAGTCTCTATTTACACTCATACTCAGCAAGGTTTTAGAACTGTGGGAGGAAACAGAAGAGCAGGCACAGTAAACCGGCAAAAAACACCATCCTTCCCCAAAATGCAAGGTAACGCATCCTTTAGACGATTAATTTCACCAATGATGCATTGCTGAAAGTACCCAAGATCTGCAACAACAAAAAACAACGTTCCATACTAACAATTTGCATAAATGTAATCTGTAGCTATATCTAAATTAAATCTATATATGTCAGGGATACCATTTATCCTGAAGACAAAGCCAGTCACCAATCACTCAACACTCGAGTAATGACACAATCCAAGAAGCCACGATCCACAGAAAACTCCCCATCCCCCTGCACCTCTCAAGCGTTCAGATCTACAGTTCACACCGCCTGACCCACCAGAGTAACTTCACATCCCTGGTTCTACTCCTGCTTCCTGTCTCCACAGCTGTGTCCCTCAAGAACCTCAGTTACTGCCAACTCTTTTTAAGATTCACCTTTTGACTCCTCCGCGCTATCACTAAGATTTATTTGTAAATAAAACAAAGCTAAAAATGTACACATTTAGCTCTTTTTTGCCATATGTTAATAACATAGAGGGGATACTTAAAAATACATTATTATTTGAAGATTACAGCTCTAAAAAAACTGTTACGATTTGCTAGTTACAGTAAGCTGTTCATATAAGTGTGGCGCATCTGCATATTAGTGTAACATCAGGCTAAATTTATTGAACCTAGATCATATAAACCAGGTGACAATACATCAGTGGCAACTATATCTGATTCTCTCTGGGTCATGGCAACATTGCAACACAAAAAAAACCTGATTTCATTCAAGTCATAGCAAGTGCAGCCCAACTAAACCTTAAACAGCAATGGTTTAGCTCAACCTTATACCAGCCTGGTTGAAGTGCCAGTACAATCATCGAAGAATCAGTGCAACTCGGATAATGACCCTGTTTACATGAGGGTCAGTGCACCAGTGCAGCTCAACAAAACGTGGTTCCATCAGGGTTCTGGGAATCTGTGTAATTCAATGAAATGGGTCAAGCATACAGTGAATCTCAACTCAAGCTCATTCCCAATTGTCACAGCAGCAATACGACCCAAACAAACCTAAATCACTGCTTATTCACAGTGTGTAATCCAACAAAATCAATGTAATCCAAATAAATCTCACCCCCTCCTTGAGTTGCATACACACAGTAAAATCTTAAGAGTTAAATTAACTCTACTCAGAGTGTATTTGGTCCCACTCTATATAGAGTTAAACCAACTCTGAAGGAGAGTTATTTAAATCCTATTTGAACTAAACAGTCTATTTTTGTCTGTTTTTACTCTTTCTGGAGTGGACTTGGTCCCTCTCTGAATAGTTAATATTTAGTTTGCATTTTCCATGCAGATTTGGAAAAACATGAAGAAAATAGATTATTAAATTACTCTTTCTCAGAGTCGGTTTAACTCTATATAGAGTGGGACCAAATATACTCCGAGTAGAGTTAATTTAACTCTTAGGATTTTACTGTGCACTTAAAACCCCTCTTAATTTGATTCTACTGTAATGGTTCATGTCATGATTTAAACTAACGTGGAATGACTAAGAAGTACCAAATTATACAGAATGAAATAATGAGAATAGACGTTATTTACTGATGACCCTGGTTGAATATCACTACTGCAGGCTGAGCCGCATGCATGTGACTGTAGATGTTCATTTTACTGTCCGAGCACATGCATCCTTTTAAAATCAGAATCACATGAGATCTCAAGCTCAAATGTTGCTACTCAAGCTGGTGGCTTTATGGTTAAGATAATGTGTAGATTTAATGTACACTGGATAACGAAATATTACAAAAACAGCATTGAAATATGTAGTGTTTAAATGAAATAAAAAGGCATCTGGGATTATTTAACGGTAATACATCACTTGAACATCTTACATCATCCATCAGTGAATCCAATTGACAGAAAAAAAATATTTGTGCAATGCAACCATGAAAAACTGAAAGGAGGAGGAAAAAACAGGAACTCCAACAGTCAACCGAGTCAAATTTAAATTACATTAGCATTCAAGAGTGCGTACAGTGTGTGTGGAGGGAGGAGGGGGGTAGATATGTAGTCCCAAATGCAGAACGGCTGTGCAGAACACACACCCTCACAAGCTATGCAAAGGAATTTCGAGACAAATTCGTGCCATAAAACGGGCTTGTTATGTCAATATTAATATAACGTGCAAGAAAATAACAACATTTACTTTATAACTACAAAATAATTCCAACAATATAGCAATATAGGTATATTTTGCCAAACAAAACAAAGCAAAGCAAAACAAAACAAAGCAAAACAAAACAAAACAAAACAAAGCAAAGCAAAGCAAAGCAAAGCAAAGCAAAGCAAAGCAAAGCAAAGCAAAGCAAAGCAAAGCAAAACAAAACAAAACAAAACAAAACAAAACAAAAACAGTCCATGTCAGGTTCATTTAAGACACATTTGGCAACATACACATGCACATCAAGGTCTTTCTCAAACGCCCCACCGGTTACTCCAAAACATCAACAGTCAACCCTCCCGGAGCTCAGAGTCTCATCCAGTTGTAAAACAGCAAGTCATTGAATGCAGTTGCAAGCAAGAAGCCATGCTGCATTAGTATTTCAACAGGTTAATACCAGAGATGACAGGTACACATAAAAGGCTTTCTTACCTGACTTGCGTTTGGATCCATAATCCCTGTGAAAAAAGCAACAGCAGAGTGACATGGTAAGTCACAGCGAGACAATGTCCTGCAGCAGACAGCTGTCACACACACACTTTTGCACACACAAACTGGAGATGTAGTGAGGCCGCGATGAGAGCCGGGGTGTGTTAGCATTAAGATCGAAGGGGCCAGCTGCTATCGCTACAACATCTGATCATGTGACCCAAACAGAAGCATGGCTCTTTCTGGATCCTTTTATCCCCTCCCTCCACTCATCCAGCACGAGGATAAAGAGGCAGATCCTTTAACAGGCCCCGACTAATAGATCAAAATGACACCAGGCTTGAACACTCATGTGTAAAGCCTTTAAAATCACTCAAAACCAAGCTTAACTAAGATGACTTCACAAAAATTCAAGCCAAATTCTAAATCAAGAATGTACAAAACTCAAATTTCATGTGCTATATATTGCCCTTCGTGTGATTTAATAGTCATTATATTCTCATTTGAATCTCAAAAGTGTTCAGTCCACAAAAAACTGCCAAAAGTATTTTAATATTCACAGTTTGGTAAAACCCATTTTTGTGAGAATATAAGTGTTGTTGCCTTGAGCTTCATGTGTGACTCAATTTGTGGACCAGGTCGTCTTGTGGGTCTTGTGCACTAGACCTTAAAATTACTAAAGCTAGAGCTTTGCAAACATGCCTGAGATTCACCCTGAGACTACAGTGTTGATTATCAAGAGGCTGAAGGCTTGACCCACTGCTCATGTGTCAGATATGAGAAGATCAGGATGTCATGAACATCATTGAGCATGTTTTGCATAGGATAAAACAGGTAGCACGGAAGACGAAATTGAAGAGTATCGATGAACTCTTGGATGCATGCAAGACTGCTATCTTTGTTGTTCCTGATGACTTTCTCAATAAAGTGCATCAACGCTTGCCAAATAAAACAAAACTTTTGTCTTGTCAAAATCTTTTTTCAGTGAAACTAATTTATTTCAGTGTATTAAACATAATTTGAGAGGGTTTTATCTTTTCACGTGAGCTATTTGTAACACCAATTGTCTCATTAAAAGTCAGCCGGTAATAACAAGACTTTTGTCAGAGGCTGTATTGGTGCGTTATTGTATTTGGTTTTAGAGAATATAATTTAAAATGTGATTGGCCTAAACACAGAGCCTTGTTGCACTCCATAACCAGTTTTGATTTAAAATTTTTAAATTCAAAGCAATGGTTACTGTGTGGTTTGTTCAAAGCATTCATACATGGATCTCATACAACAAAAAACAATCCATAATCAGCTTTTGATTAATAATACTTTTATTCATAATATAAATCGACATGATCCAATAAGTTTACTTCAAAGCAATGGTGTCAAACATAATCCTTGTTAGGCCAAAGGTACAGCACCACGACGAGTGTTGTCCTAAAGTTACAGATACTCTGTTTCAGTCAGAGCACGGTAAATGAAATGAAAACAGTACAATAAGTCACATACTTTTTTTCTCCAAATAAACACATATTGGGGGTCAGGAACAAAGTTGAAAGTAAATAAATGGATAGCATATAAATGCAAAGAAGCTGCATGATGTATACTACTGTATTTTTACTTTGAGAGACTGGCTTGAATTTAATAAAATCATTATCGGGTCAACAGCTTTCCAAACTTTAGCTTTAAAAAATGTGGAATTTTTCGATCACTTTTATGATCATATTTAAAATGTCGTGTCCTACATCCTTTTGCATGACGGCAGCTTCCTTTTACAGATCTCTGAACAAGGGCTTTTGCCACAAAGGAGCTCATTCTATAAGCAACGGAGTGACCTCATAGTGTTGAGCTGAAAAGAGACGATTCTTTCATCCACTAGAGACACAAAAGAGTTGATTGAGCGAAAGATGTTGAAGCAGATGACACGAAGGAGAGAGGATGAGAGTTTGTCAAATTTTGAAAGGAATACAAAAAGCAGAGCAAATGCTCTTGAGGGGGTTTTAGGGAAATACCAGTCTGACTGGAAGGAAATGGGTGTGTGTGCGTGTGTATGATTTTGTGTCTGACATATTTAAATTATAAATGTTCATTTGTTTAAGTAAAATAAGAATGCCTAATCAAAGTAATCATTATAAATGTATTATCGTTTTATACACTAAACTCTGTTATTTTACAAATATTCTGAAACTAGTCAGCCCAAAAATAAAATGAGTAACATTAATAAAGTGTAATACTTTACAATACCTTTTATTTAGATGTTTGTCTACTTCCTGTTTACAGCAAGATAAATTGAACACTCAAAGGCCACTTTATTAGGTACACCTAGCTATAGCCTTGGGTTGCTCCCTTTTTGCTTTCAGAACATCCTTAATCCTCCATGGAATAGATTCAACAGGGTACTGGAAACAGTCCTCAGAGTCCTCAGAAACCAATCTGAGAGAATCCATGCGTTATGACATGGCATGTTATCCCGCTGGAAGAATCCATTAGAAGATGTGTACACTGTGGTCATAAAAGGTATGGACGTGGTCAGCAAAAAAGCTCAGGGACAAAAATGTGGCAAGAAAATATCCACCAGACCATTACACCACCAGCACCAGCCTGATCTGTTGATAGTCAGGTGTTGACGCCAAATCCCAACACTTCCATCTGGATATTACAGTAGAAATGAAAACTGAACAGACCAGACGCTTTTCAAATCTTCTATTGACCAATTTTGGCGCACATGTGCTAATTGTAGCCTAGATTTCCTGTTCTTAGGAGTGGCACCCTGTGTGGTCTTTTTCAACCTGCATTCAAAGATGCCTTTCTCCAGACCTCGATTGTAACGAGTGGTTATTTAAGTCACTGAACCAGTCTGGCCATTCTCTTCTGACCTCTGGCATCAACAAGGCATTTCAGACCACAGATCTGCAGCTCACTGGACACTTTCTCTTTTTTAAACCATTCTCTGTAAATGCTAGAGATGGTTGTGCGTGAAAATCCCAGTCGATTGGCAATTTCGGAAATACTCAGACCACTAAAATCACCTTTGATCCTGGTAATCACCTGATCCCACATGAATCACTTGAGTTGCTCCCAAGTGATTGGCTGAGAAATTTGCATTAATGAGCAGTTGGACAGGTGTACCTAATAAAGTGGCCGCTGAGTGTATTTGTTAACCAACAGATTACCAAAACCTCAAAAAATGCATTTGATAAAGATAGATTTTATGTGTAACATCATGTAAAAAATGTTTAACATAAATATTAGCTAATCCCAAATATACTTACCCATGCCTCACTTGGTTTCCATGCAATTTCCATGCAAAGACTAGCATCGATGATGTGCTATCACTGGCTGGTTACGCATGGACATGCTTCACGGAGAGTTTAACCCCAGCTATAAGTGGAGCTCCCATTTAGTGTTTGAGTTCAATTAGCACAGAAAGTAGCATTGAAAGCCACACTTCACAGTTCCCCACAGTTATTATATGGATTCACTTGGGTCACCCAATAAATTGTAGAAAACAAACCCACAATTCTCCATTTTTAAAACTCCCAGAGTCACTATTAAAACTTGTGTTGAGGAAAGGTAAGAAAGGCTAGTTTGTGCTACTGGGATCACTCTGTTCATTCACCCCAGCACCGTTTAAATTGTAATGTGATGAGCTATAAATGTATGAGTGATGAATCACATCCTCTGCTAGGAGTCGATGACATGAGATTGAGCCATGTTCGGCATTCGTGGAGGTATATTTCAATCTCAGTCTGTTAATGTTCAAGTCATTGGTGTGAAAGTTCAGAATAATTCAGAGAGGTTGAGAAAATCTCAGGAATTATTCATTTATTTAGATCCTGTTTTTTGGGTCACAGTGTTCAACAAAAAGGAGGTTTTCCCTTAACCTGACGCATTGCTTTTGGTCTTGTGGGGGAAGTTGGAGCAGCATTCAAGAAGTAAACAAAAAATAGCTAACATTAGCATTCTGCTAAAATGCCAAAGATATGGTCAAAGCAGTGTTTTTTTTAACCAGTGGGTCAGCCGGACCCCAAACAGGCAAAAGTTGTAGATTCGGCAGATCATCTGGTGGACAGAGCACAGCAGAGTTCAGTAAAGCTGCTGCAGATTCACAGATTTGGTTTCTCCGTTCAATAGCACAAGTATTTATTTTAATATGCTTTATGTAGCGGACAAGCTACAACTCAATTTAAAGATGTGTTCCTCCACCGTCGCAGAAACACATCGCTGTGAATGCGAATCAAACAGAGACAGGATCGCTTAGGGACCGTCTGCAAAGTTCCAAACCCAAAAGCTGTTTTGACCAGAAATATGTGGTTAATATATTCAATCTAAAAAAACAAAATCAAGCCACACGCCACTGCTCACAGAGAGAAACTTCAGAATTTACAACATTCAGTATTTTTAAATCAGAGATGGTTGGATTTTGATCATTTAGGGAAGCATTGACACAGACAATATTGAGCCCAATTTTCTCCAGGATCAACATTTCTTTAGCCTCAAACGAATGTATTAATAACCTAAACTTTCTTTGAATAAAAGAACAGTTTCATTTCTTTGATTAAGGTTCAATGATTAAGAAGTTGAAATACAAAAAAAAAAAAAAAGATTTTACTTTGATTTTGTTTTGATTGAGGAGGTTATTTTTGACCTCAGTGGGGGGAAACGGGGGTTGGATGGCCATCGTCCCTTTTTCTGGTTTGTATTGTACAGTTTGGCCCTTAGGTAAAAATAATTGGGGACCCCCTGTCATAGTGCATGTGTTTTCAGTCAAGTAATCTGATAACTCCAATAACATTTATGTTATTTTCAAACCCTTGCTTCCCTCATAAAGTTCTGTTCTCTATCTATCACAGCTACAAGCATCTATTTTCCTGATCATCCTCGATTTGCCTCATTGGAGATTGGAGTCACCAATTTGATAATTGGAGATAAATAACGATAAATAATTAAACCTATTACCTGGGGTTTTTTTATGCTAAATAGACAAGCTCTATTAGTTTTTTTCCTTTTGATACCAGCTTTGTTTAAGGAATACTTCACCATTAATTGTGAGGCAGTCTTTTAGTTACAGTTGTTTAAACTGAACGGTTTTTTTTTTGTTTTTTTTTGCCTATATAACGTAAATCAGTTTTCTTCCTTTGGGAGCATCAGGCTATAAACACGGCACCAAATACACAATGCCACACATTCACAGGCTGAAATTACTCCTTGAGTTGCAAAGAAAAGAGCGTTTATTAGCAAGTGCTTGGCATTAACTTAACGCGCTGAAGTTTTACAGCTCTGTTGCTTCTAAAGTACTGGAATATTCCTTTCCCAGGGAGATCTAAAATTTAAGACCTTTCTCAAAGTGAAGAAAAACACTGTGTTTTTACTGATTATGACGAAAAGCACCTTTTAAGGGGTAAAGTGGAATAAAAACAGAATGTTAATGATAAGGAGGTAACAGTGCCAGCGCTACGAAAAGCATCAAGTCTCCATGATTTAAACTAAGGCAAAGAAACTTTAACAACAAAAGTACCACAACTAATTATATGAAATTAAAGCTGAGAATTTTGTTTGGGAAAACGTTCATAGAAAATATCAGCATAAGCAACTTCATTTTGACGAGGTTGCATGCTGTAAATCCAAATAAAATTTGTTAATTTCTTTATTTTCACATTTTTGGTTGTTTAGCAAGAAAAAAAAAATTAATTAAATACAGAATTAATCCTTGCTGAACACAAGAGATCTTTAACAAACGCTTTGTTCCCTCATGTTCTGCCTTAAAATGTGTTAAAAGTACAAAAGAACATTGTAATTGTTGCTCTCCTCTTCAATTGCTCTGTATTTTCTCTAGTCTCCTCGTCTGTCTTTGTCATCCCCTGAACATGCCCCCAAACGCTTTATATAATTAATTAGTTTTATCACAATTATCCCCCTGAACACACACAATAATCCATGCAGTGACCACACCAGAGTGCACTTTATTTATTGTACTTTTTTGGCTTTTGGTATTTTGGCTCGACTTGACCACATTTAATGAATAAAATCTCTAAATGAAATGAAAATACATAAAAAGAATATAGTATTATAATATTTTCTGTGCTTTATATACATATATTATGTAAATAAAAAGTGTAATAACTGTAATTATTAAATAAGTAAACAGTACAAAATATTACATTTTCCAGACTCCCCATATCTTTGGTTCACTAGGAGGTTTAAGTTGAATCTCCTCCACCCCGTTTAATTAAGCAGAAAGACCAGAGGATAACAGGTCAGGATTTACAGCCCTCCACGTGGGAATGCAGTCTACCGGCGACCATCCATCATACCAGCTAATAAAAAACAACCCTGTCCCCAGTTCGCAGTGGGCAAACAGAGAGAAAGAGACAATCTGAGTCACTGCTCAACATCTGATGGACTAAAATAGCAGCAAACGCCTGTTTAAACGGCTGCTGGAAACATTACCATCTGTTTCAGATCTGCTTCAATGCATGGAATAATAGAGAGGGGGGGTGAGAGAGGGGGAGAGAGAGATATAGAGAGAGAGAAACAGAGAGAGAGAGAGAGAAAGAGAGAGAGAGAGAGAGAGAGAGAGAGAGAGAAAGAGAGAGAGAGAGAGAGAGAGATGGTCGCCTTTACTAAGTTGTAAATAAATGTCAAATCCAATATAAAACTGAGACATCACTGTAAACCAATTAAATCAAACATTTAGTTTTTTTATTGAACAGAACTACATTTAAAACTGAATAAAGCTTCACAAAAAAAGAGGAGCAACCATATATGGGCATCAAGTAACTTTCCTTCCTTTCTTTGACTTCTACCTTCTTTCTTTCCTTTCTTACTTCCATTCACAAATGAGATGTTACTGACCTCTAGTGGCTAGACCCTGTAACATACACCTTCATGCCTGCCAATGAGACTTCATCTCTTATACTGGAAAAAAGATTTTAAGACTAAAATATGACTTTCATTTGAAGTTATAAAGAAAGTGATGCAGTTTAAAAATGTACAATTGGTTTCTTCGAAGGGGATCTCAAATAAAGCAGCAAAATACATTCAAAATTTTCTACAAACATTTAGAGCCCTCAATAATCTGGCACCTCCTTATCTATCCGACCTCACTACAACTCAATCATCACACACATTCCTCCTCCTCCTCTGTTTGGCTCCACTTTTTAATCTGAAATTAAACAAATGTGTGTGTTAATTACTCTATGTGTCTTGTATTTATTTGTTTTCGCCCTGTACTTTTTGGAATCTTTTGCTGTATCTTAACTGTTAATTCGCAGCCAGTAAAGGAGCCTAAAATAAAATGTATGTTGTGTGTTTCTACCAACATTATTGGCATTGTGTTATTTCTGACGACTATTTGCTCAACGACATCCAGATTTTTATCGAAAATGTTAAATATGACATGTAAAAACCCATCATAAATAGAGAGTAAGTAGAGTTTTGTATTTGTGTTATTGTTACTTCATCTCGCTGGGTATTTCATGCAATAATTTCCTGCAAAAGAGTCTTACTGCCAGTCATTATTAGGCTTCAGCCATAGACATATTCTCCAAACTCTTTATAGTAAATCTTTAGCAGAAGATGTCATGAGGAATCACAGTGTGGAGGATTATTCAGAGAGCAGCTCTGTTATTCATAAGATGGACAGAGCTCTTTCGCTCCAGCTGAGTTCACAGAACAGAACTCTCAACTACACTGAACTGAATCACACACACACATAATAGACACACATCTCAAACGCACTGCACACAACACAACAAACACATGGGAGCAGATGAATGTTTAATGGAATGGAAAAGCGTTTGCAAGAAGCACCAGGGTGACCGAGTTCGGATGAGATTCTCAAACATAAAAACGAGGACCGTGATGGTGATGAAGTATATTCAAATTTGATCAAACTACCCGGTAACTGCGATTTAAACACATGCAATATCTAAACCGCACGAGGCTACAATTTTTTCTGTTAATTTATTTAGATTTTTCACCAAAAACAACTTGTTATTTGCACTATTTTATTTGCACAATCCCCACCATTGTCCTGAATGTACATCGTTTTACTGTACAGTTTTTATTATAGTAGTTTTTTTTTCTCTTTTTTTAATATATTCTATTCTATTTCTTTTATTGTTTACTTATGCATGCTTCACTTTATTACTTGTTATTTAATACCTGTTCTTTGTTTTCCACCATCGCCCCAAAAAAATTCCTAGTCCTTGAAACTTGTTGACCATGGCAATAAAGACGTTTCTGATTCTGATTCAGAATACAATCTTGTGCGCATCATTTTAATTTGGAAACCAACCACCAGGCAATTACAGCTAAGCTGAGCGGGAGAAATATGTTAACCAATCAGAGCTCACCTTGCACACAACTCTTTGTAGTCCTGCCACCAGCTCACCTTTGGAGAGAGTGTTTATTATCGGGGGAAATGCCAGAAATGGTGAACATGCTGGTTTTTCTAGCAAAAAACTTTAGAGAGTTTTGATTTACGTTATGACTGGAATTCAGGTTAGTGAATCTTTATTTTTGTAATGTTTTCTGTTTTTAATAATTTATATTATTTATATATAATTAATAATAATGTTTTCCGTTTTTAATAATTTATTACAGTTTTGTGTTTCGAGCAGTTAGTACGACTGTGTACAGTGTGCTATTAGCTAGTGTTAATCTTATTTGATGTTACGTTGTCTGTTTTAAGGACAATTTTACTACAGTTTAGTCATTTCATTGTGAAATGTTTTGTTACGCACTTCTTGTGCACGGAATACATTTATATTATGTGCATTTAGCTTGTTTGAAAAAGCAAAAACAGTACCAGTTACTATTAATTCAACCAATATTAATTAACATGCTTGAGCGTGATTTAAATACAGAACCTTTACTCCAACAATATAGAGTATTAAAAATATCTGTCGATCTAACAGCAAAATACTGAATAAACGCTAGAGAAAAGACTGTATTTCACAAAACATGAGATAACTGTATAATTTACAGAGAAAGGCCTTGCATTTAACAGTTCAAATTTAATGAAAGTAGTTTACTGTCGTAAAATTAACAATATTATCTCTTACAGAAAAGACATGATTTTAAAATCATGTTCTAAAATGTGTATTTTTTGCAAGAAACCCATGGGATCACATGCATTTAAACAGCTATAAACCAGCTATAAATGTCCAGTGCAATCCTGTAAAATTAATAACTGCTGTATTTTTAATGGTAAAGTTTTAGCAGCCACAGCTTACCGTCTAATTTACAGTTTATTTTTTAACTACCACTCTTATTACAACACAAACCTCTAAAATAGAAAGTTCTGGGCTGTAAAAATGTGTAATTAACAGTAATTATCCCAATACAAACGTTAAAATTAGATCGTTCTGAACTGTGGTGAAGATGGTCATGAACCGTAAATATTACAATTGAAATCCTTGAAATGCCTAATATTTCTGAATGTAAAAAAAAAATCTGTAAAATTTAAAGTACAATCCTGCAAAACCAATAACGGCACTTCTGTATATTTGACAGTAAAGTTGTGTCGACGAACTTTATGTTTTTTACAGAGTACTTTCAGCCTTTCGCTGTGTGCTAGCCTCAGGGGAATTCACTTCCCGGAGGAAAACTTCAGCCGATCAATAATTCATATCTGTCTAAAAACAGAACACACACACACACGCGCACACACACACGGGGTTCTCAGGTTTCACCTTCACTTGCAGCATCCTCCTGACGGCATTATCCCCTCTCCTGAACTCCATGACTCCACATCTCACTTAGAAAGAAAAGTCCAGCTAATGTTACCTAAAAACCATCTGTTTAAAGCAGCAATAATCTGGCAACCTTAAGGTTAGTGGTAGGAATCACTCGAAAGCAAAGCGGCCACAAAAATCACATCCTAATCATATTAATATTAATGTATTCCAGACGTACAGTACGGTGCAAAAATTTCAGGAAGGTGTGAAAAAATGCTATAAACAAAAAAATGCATTCAATCAACTAAAGAGAAGTCCAGCTTTTTCCTTGAAAACAACAGCCGTTTATGATCTGGGAGAACCTCTGTGGAAGTCGCTTCCTCTCATCCTTGTCTCTTCATCTAATCCCAGATACACCCAATGATTGAGATCAGGGCTCTGTGGAGGCCATGCCATCACTTCCAGAACTTCTAGTTATTCTTTATGCTGAAGATATAGGTTGTAGTAGTGACTTTGTTGGATATGCTTGTATTTCTCAGCATTGAGAACACCAGTAACATAAACCAAATCTCCACTTCCACTTGCAGAAATGAAGCCTCAAATGTTTAAGAAACCTCCACCATGCTTCACTGTTGCATTGTTTTTGTTATGGAGTCCAGCATTATCTCTCAGTCAGGACTGTCTTTGCTCACAGTTATGAGGCATTTTACCCCGTCTAAAGCACGAGAGTTAGTCTGTTTTCTTGGGAGTTACATCATCTCCCTTCCAGAGGCCGCCTTGGTTTTTATGTGGCAAACAGAACTGCAGAAGAAAATAAACACACGGATAAAAATGGTCCTGTTGTGAATCCCTGCAGATGTGAGATGCCATGACCAATACGAGACTGAATGAGACGATACAGAATGCATTTTTTAAATGTATTGTGCGCCGCAAAAATGCCAGTTTGTACTGCTCTGTCATTTGTATTTTTATATTTTATTCACAAGCAATGTTAAGAACTTATGTATATCTCTGCAGTGCTGCTAACCACAATGCAGCCTTATATTAAATATTCACACTGAATCTCTAAACGGTAAATAATCTACAACTAAAATCAATTTAATCGTTACTACCACCCCTCTGTTTGAGCATAGGTCCAAAAAAGGCATACCCAAAATAAAATGGCTGTAACTCACATATTATGGGTTAAATTAATGTCCTTGGTGTCATTGAATAGGTGACCCTTTCTAGTTTACCAGGTAAAAGTAAGGAACTGGATACCTCAAACAAAACTTTGTATAATAGTAGAAATATCCTTGCCAAAATTAATTTATTTTTTTATTATATAAAATAAGCGAATGTTTGAGTCCCTAGTGGACTTTTTGACAAAACTGAATAGAAGTCACAACTGTGGACCAATACATGACCAAAATCTGTCAAAATGGAGCTAAACTAGGACTGGGCGATATGAAGCAAAAAATATATCTTGATATATTTTGCTATATCTCGATATACGATATATATCTCGATATCTTTACAGGATTTATAACCACCCCCCAAAAAAAACCCCTACTGCAAAAAAAAAAAAAATAATAATACAAATGTCAAAGTCGTTTTTTATTGAAGCTCAGAGGTGCTTCTGCAAATTTTCTTTCAGAAATCCTTGTATACATATTGCCTTTTCATTCAAAAATAAAACAACTAAAAACAGGCAGTGCATAGGAACAAAGTGCTCCTGTAACATTTAGGATATAAACAAAATCCCTGATAACATAAATACTAATTTAACTGTAAAATAATACACATTGCCTTCTTTTTATTCAAAAATAAAACAACTCAAGCTCATCTTTGCAGGACCTCTGTTGTAAGTAACCTTTTCCAATTCAGCAGCAAGCCGCACTCTCTCTGTAGTGTACAGTCGCGGGAGTTCCTGTCTCGAAAAGTAATGACGACTAGGTAAACTGTATCTGACTGGGATCAAGTGTTTTTAGCATACGTTTAAAGCCACGTTGTTCAACGACGGATATGGGTGCCATGTCCACCGCTATGTGAAATGCCATGAACTCTGTGATGCTACACCACCTTGCGCTCTGTCTTTCATATTCTACACTCGTTATAGAATTGTGGAGATTAGTTGAGCTTTGGTTGGCAGCAACTTTCACAGCATTCACGGCAGTAGACATCTGTCTGTTGTTCGTCTGACGACTTAAAACCAAAGTATTTCCATAAAATGGAGCCAGCAATTCTTTTTTTGCAACAAGTTCTGTAACCTCCGGGCTGGTTGCGGGCGCCACCATGTTGAATGAGACGACAGGTAAGTGGAGGGGAAACAAAAGCAAGGAGGCGCGGACGAGTGCAGCACAGAGAAGGCACACAAGCAAATTGGTGAAAATTAAATATAGACATTATATCGATATATACGATATGCCAGAATTCATATAGAGTTTAAAAAAATCTCGATATATTTTAAATATCGAGATATCGCCCACCCCTAGCTGGGTATTGAGTTCGGTACTTTTTAAAGCACCGAATTGTCTCGGTACTACCAAGTATCGAAAAAATCATTTTCGTTCGATACCAAATTTAGATACCGAAGGTTATAATTGTAAGGATTAGTCCTCTTATCAACAAGCTGAAAGCCTGGTGATCACTTTGGGAGGCCAGGAATTTGTGATCTGCATCTCCCGCCAAATGGGTGAAGTTTTCAGACAGTACTCCCAAACTCAAATGGACCCCTGACGCCATATCGATCAACCCTTTCCTGGAGGCGCATGGTACAAGAACTCTGTTTAGACTCACTCCCAGGTATAAAACACACCCCCTGGAGAGTCACAGCAAGACTCAAAGAACGTTCCAGTCCTCCATACGTAACACATGGCTCATAGGAGGGCAAAAGGGGAACTGTTAATCACACCCCCTGGAGGCCCTCAGGACGCTGGAGTTTTCTACAGGAATTCCCCTCTTTATTCCTTCCAACTCTTTTAACTGCTTTTAACTACTTCTTTAAGGAGAAAAAGACTCAATCTACTTGAATATAACCTAACAATGCTTCGTTAATCTTTGCAGCACAGCTGACTGCGACAGAGAAGTAATGAGAAGAAACGGAGAAGTAAGTAGAACAGAACCGGAACCATCAACAGGATACAAAAGCCTTCCAAACAACGAGAATTCAGCTCAAAGCGCCGAACGAAAGTCATAGAAGTTACGAGGAATCTTAGAGTGTTACAGCGGTACAAGACAGCCAACTCCCGCGACCCGAACTCTCGCATGCTCCGAGCCTAAAACTCAGTGAAGCCTGCAACAGAACTTTGAAGTGCCAGTTTCGATTCATCACGAATCCCAACTTGATTTTGCTCGGAACAAAACTCTCGCGAACTCTCAGTGACTCTTCTATAATCATCACCCATCGCTTGGACTCTAATACCGAATCAGCCATCGCTCTGCACGGACAACGCAACCAAAGAAGCTTCGCCAGACCCAAAGAACTTCCAGGACACGGTAGAAAACGCATTAAATATCTCGCTGACTTTGTGCAAAACGATTCATAGCTGAATCCCATTTTCTTGTCCTTACAGACAAACGTTTGATGAGGGTCATAGTTAATGGTTATCAGTTTATGCTATTTGATATTACAGTGTTTCCCTTACCAGTATTTCCCTTACCCGCCCCCCCCCCCAACGGCACCCCCCGCCCCCCTTGAAGGTCAAGTTAATTTTAATTTATTTTCATCGAAAAACGACAGAAGTAATTTATATATAACAGGTCTTTGCTTTTTTCTTTTATTAAACTAAATAGCATTATGTTATTTATACGATGGCATGTAATTTCTGTCTCAACGTTTGCGCGTTTACAATTGTCCTCC